>CM076583.1:687930243-688015243 GCA_034641835.2 Pinus albicaulis
CAAAATTATCTTCAGAAATGCGTAATCCGAAAAACCCTTTGTTGTTTTCACCTGAATCCCCATCACCCTATTAGGCTCTATTCCATGGGTCGTGCAGGCAGCTTCCATGAGACTAGATCCAGTGCACCTGTTACGACATGGCCTTCGGGCTTCGTTTCACGGGGGCTGCGGCGTAATATAGATTAGGGGTCACAATACCCTAAAGCCCAGATTAAAACTGGTGTCGGCAGCCATAAGAAGGGACTGGGAGTTTGTGTTGGTGGTCACAAGAAGGGACTGGGATCATACACTCCCTCAGAATACAGTGTGCAAACAGGAGCTACAAGGCTGCAGTTCACACCAAAATTCATTGGACAGTTGTTCCTGGCTTCTCGACATGGATCTCTATCGCGCAAAGGAGCTTGTCTTCCATATGACCTCATCTATGTAGCCAAAGAAGAACCCCATAGAAGCCTACACATGTATTCCTAACTATGAGAAACAGGTATGCTCTGTTCGCTTTCAGATTTTCAATAAACCCCATGTGGGGAACAATTTTATTATTGGGACATAGGATACAGATAGGGTTGCACAAATGAAACAAAATATCAGTTCAAAATCTGGTTATCCTTGCCATTTGCAATCCTTAATCTATAGTGGGAGGTTCCTACAAGACTCCTGCTCAATAAAATATTATTACATCTGACCAGAATCCACCATATATCTCAATATTTGACTAAGAGGAGGCACAACGGAACAACACAGAACTAAAGGACCCGCAAGGGGAACCAACACTTCTAAACCAGATTTCCCAAAAGGCCCCTCATACAGGAACATCTTACAGGGGAAAAAAAAAGTAGCAACACCAACTGAACCAGCTGAAAATGCCCCCAAACCATATATTGTGGAGCAACTAAATTGTGTGCCAGAACTAAACATAGATACTCCAGATATCGACGAACATTGAACCTCCTTTGAATCTCAAGCATTAATCTATAGGTTCAATAGCTTCTAGCACAAACCAGTGGAACTCTTTCATTGGATTTTCACCAAATGGACCAGGGACTGTGAAATCCATCTCTTTCCAAAGGGGTTTTTCATTGTCAAATTTCCATCCTCGGAAGCTAGAGACATCGTTCTTAGGGAGGGACCATGGTACTGGAAATCTACCAGACTCTTAATCACACCATGGTTTATGTATTTTGATGCTAACACTATGGAGGTGACTATAATGCTGGTCTAGGTCCGGATATACAACCTCCCACTTCATTTTTTGAACGAATATGTACTAGAATGCATAGGGAACATCATCGGGAGATGCATAAATACATATACACAACGCCTAGAGAAGAGGATCTACACCTTCGCACGAATCTGTGTGGAAGTGGATCTCAGTAAGGGCTATTAGAAAGCATTCAACTAATTCATAAACAGAAAAAATGGACACAACACCTAGACTATGAAAATAAAACATTCAGATGTAGGATATGTAGGAACACCGACCACTTTCAAAACACATGCTCGAAAGCAAAAAGAGATAACAGAGAAATTAAAAAAATTAAAAAAATAAAATAAAATAAAAACAGGGAAATCGCCCAAAGGATGGAAATTTCCTTCTGTTGGACCAGAACAGGAGAGACAGAAGAAGAATTGAATTTCCCCATTGCCAATGAAAATAACTAGGCAACAACCGATCTGGAGACACAAGAACAAGAGATGCAAGATCCCTTTGACCTCACCTCCATTGTTCAGACGGCAAAGGACATTGGGGCTCTGGACAATGGGCGAATCAAAAGACAACACAACTCAGACACCTCATATTTATAAAAGAACGATGGAGCAATCATAGAATAAACCCCAACTTGCCCTTATCTCTGCAACACCAACACATGGTGCTTGGCGAAAGGTCGAAAAGAAGAAAGGGAGAAAATCTTGATTTTCTCCCCTTGTATTATAGGCTCTTACTTGAAACTTGATAGCCTGTCTTGATTGACAATTACTAGCACATGTAACATGTAATTTTGATTTCATGAATAAAACTACAAATTTTTTCCTTGGAAAAATGAACATCACTAGCTCCAATAGTGGAGCGTTGGAGCGACTCCTTTCTCCATAAAAGAACTAGATATTCTCTACATTGCTTTGCTGGTGGAGCCAAGGTGAAAATTCATTTTCTCATATAATGAGGGAGTATATATAACCAAGGGTGACTCTTTTACTACCCTCATGACCCTTTACATTCATGTGTGTCCTTTGGACTTCCACTTTACAATACATTTGATTACAATGGACATGATATACAATAGTGATGTGGCAACATGACCAATCATGACATGGCATGACATGACACTGCTGACATGGACTGCTTGATGACATGGACTGCTTGATGACATGGCAATGTCAAGCGATTTTTGCTACTGAGAGTTAAGTATCTTCATGAGAGAACTCTCCTTTACTCCTCGGCATGTATTAGTGATATGGATTCTTCAATGATCTGTTCTTGGATAGTGGTCACAAACTAGTGTCCTTTGACTTTCTCTTGATAAATCATCTTGTAAGTTTAGCTGCAAGAGTGTTTTTTAGCATGATTTCCTCCTTCTTATCCTCCTTTATCACCTCACCATGAATTTCCATAGTACATGTTCCTGCAATTCACTCATGACGGGATGACATCAATATGAAGACCCCTAGCCTAGGATGATGCATTTTGATCCATGAACTGAGCCCGGGATAAGTGACAGGTTGGGCAAGGAGGCTCAGTGATGGCGCAATAGCACATTTTCAGGTGTTAGGTCCCTATAATACTAGTGTAGCCCCTTATTTTTATTTTTAGTGTATCCCCCTTATTTTTATTGTTGTGCCCATGTAGTCCCCATATTGTTATTATTGTGCCCCATAGAAGCCCATTATTGTTAATGTTGTGCCCTTACATTATCATTTTTATGTCAGATCTGATTATATTGTGACCCCTTGGCTCCTATATATAGAAAGGAGGTTTTTTCATTTGAATCATACAAGAATTTTTCATTTATGTAATGTAAATGAGGTTTCCCCCTCGAGGAGGATAATTTTTAAGTCGTTTATCTATCTTTTCTTCTATTTTGTGACTTAGTTTCATAACACTTGGTATCAGATCTATAGGTAGAAGGAATCCTTGAGCCTTGAGATTACGCAGTGTAAAGTTAGGCTGGGTTGAGGGACATGACTGCGGCTCAGTTTCCAGAGTCGGTGGGGACAGGCAGTAGGGATGAGAGTTGGGAAAGCCAACTGCATAGTTGAGGAGGTCAGGGAGGCCTAGGTTATTGCGCAGTGCACAATTCTAAGACTCAAGGGGTGAGCTTGTGTCTTGAGGTTACAAAGTGTGCAGTTCAAGTCGGGTTGGAGGCCTCACTACTACATTTGGCGGAAATTCCGACACTTGGTTCTGACGCTTTTGACCAAATGTCAGAAATTTCCCCAAATTTTTTCCATCCCGCCCGAAACCGTCGCTATACCGACGTTTATAGAAAAGTGTCACAATACTGACACTTATAAAAGTGTCGCAATTGCGACGTTTGGAGGAAGATGTCGCAACTGCGACACTATGGCCCAAAGCGTCGCTATTGCGACGACATCCAAACGTCGCAAGTGCGACACAATGTCTAAGTGTCACAATTGCGACGTTTGGAGGCACCCGTCGCAATAGCGACACTTTTTCCGCCGTCGGTATAACGACACTTATATGCGCGCTACATAAAAATACGAAACTTATATGCATGCTACATAAAAATGATTTTATTATTTCGTATCTGTCGCAATAGCTACATTAACGTCTGATATCACGCGCGCATTCGCCCTCCGCTCTTGCAGAATAGCATTCACCCTCAGCTCTTGCAGAACAGCATTTGCCCTCAGCATTCACCCTCAGCGTTCACCCTCAGCTCTTGTAGAACAACATTCTCCCTCAGCTCTTGCAAAATGGTAAGTTCTTACTGCAGGCCCTTCCTCCTATAGTAGGGTTGACTCTATTTGGGTTTTTTTGGTCAATTCCATTGGATTGTGTTAGGCTGTAGGGTTCTTTCTAGATGTCAAGAATCAAGATTAAATACCCTCTATTATCTTCATCACCCAATACAAGATTTAAATTTTTCCCAAAGAAACTCTTATTAATTTGGCAGCCATTATTTCTCCCTGCTTTAAAAACCCTACATTTAAATGAAAACAAGCATTGCATTTCAACTACAAAAATCTATTAGTGTTCAAATGTACATGTGTGCTACATTAACATCTGATATCACGCGCGCATTCGCCCTCCGCTCTTGCGGAACAGCATTCGCCCTCAGCTCTTGCAGAACAACATTCGCCCTCAGCTCTTGCAGAACAGCATTCGCCCTCAACTCTTGCAAAATGGTAAGTTCTTACTGCAGGCCCTTCCTCCTATAGTAGGGTTGACTCTATTTGGGTTTTTTTGGTCAGTTCCATTGGATTGTGTTAGGCTATAGGGTTCTCTCTGGATGTCAAGAATCAAGATTCAATACCCTCTATTATCTTCATCACCCAATACAAGATTTAAATTTTTCCCAAAGAAACGCTTATTAATTTGGCAGCCATTATTTCTCCCTGCTTTAAAATCCCTACATTTAAATGAAAACAAGCATTTCATTTCAACTACAAAAATATATTAGTTTTCAAATGTACTTGTGTGCATCACTTGTGTAGGGTATTCCTTTTCCACTTTCACATTATCCAAGAATGTGTGCAGTATAGTTCTTTTTTTTTGTGATTTAGATTATCTTGAAAAAGGAAAGGTAAATTATTTCCCATGGAAAAAGAAGGTTTTCCCTTTTTACTACTGGAAATGGTACAACAAAGTTCCATTTCTACCCGAAACTCCTATGAAACAGGAACCAAATAAAGGCCATGTGCTCAATGGACATCATTTGGCTTTGAAAATGGCCATTGCACCGTGTTGTTTCTTATATTACATCACGATAGTTTCTTAGATCATTTCTTGTTTCTTGAGATGAAAAACAACCAAAGAAATTGTGAAGATCCTTTCAAGAAATAAATGACCATTTCTCAATCATATCTCAACTATTTTTTATTTTATTTAGTGGTTGCTTACTTTGAGAGAAATTTGACACTTTTATAAGGAATATAACATAAAAACACAAAATGGGAAGGAATTGATGAGGTAGATGACCTTTAGTTGTTGTCGATTAAGAATTGATAATACACGATGCATGTTCTGTACTACAAACTAGATTCCTTCCTGGAGTTAGGACACAGAGTATTGAATCAAAGTTGTAGTTTCTAACTTCTTGTATTGGTTCATCAATCTTGAAATTCAGACATTGCATGTATTCATTGCTTCATGTTTGAATAATTTGCATCATATCGTACAATAGGAAATTAGGAATTATGATTATTATTAATTTATGGATAAGTTACTTTTAAGTTTGCATGGTTTAGTGTGAAATTATTCTAGTGTGCCCCTAGGCCCAGGTGAAGGAATGCCAAGGACTGAGAACCCTAGTTTTTAAATGGTATTATTTCTTATACCCAAAAACCCCTCAACATCACTTCTTATTAGTTCTTAACAATAGTGTTGTAAACAATTTGAGAATTGATATAGCAAAATCTCGCACTTCTCAAGATAAAGTCCTAAAACTAAAGTGTGATACCATGTGTAATTCAATAGCCCCATTGTCACCTCACCAACCTCTTTTCACTTCGGGCTAGCTCTCCTCCAACTCAAGGGGGGTTCTCCTTAGTAGATGTTAGGGATCTAATGGCCCAACCAAACCAAGTCAAGAGCACCCTAACTCTCTATGTTTACTACTATCAATCAAAATATTTAACAATAGGGTCGGACATGCATCTTGAAGATAAAATTGCCAGGGTATTTTTGGGTAATTTCAAAGGGAAAGTCCCCAAACACATATAATCAAGGAATTATAACGTGATTTCAAACATTAAATATCAACAAAATCGATTAAAGGATATTGAAAGGAAAAATGTGATGGAAGATAGAAAGTGCCTTACTTAAATGCTCTAAGGATTTTTCAATAGTTGCTCCAAAAGCTTCACTTCAAGGCCCTTCAAGATCGTCTCCAACAATGCTATACCATCAGCTTCAACAATGTTGCTCCAAAAATATCCTCAAGGTCTTCACAACAATTTTACTAGAAGTTGCTCCAACAATATATTCAATAAGGTCTTCATTATCAACTCGTCTCTTGTTTGGGTGCCTTAATGTGAAATGACATGTTTCCAGGACTGAACTCAATGCAAGGCATATTTGAAACTCTAACTCTGTCTTCCGGTGTCTTATTAGAAATTATTTCAGTTTTCATTTTGTTTTTTCAAGTTAGATATTGTTTTCAAGTTTTTACATTTATAATTTTATTGCAATGTGGCACACTGATCAGAGCAGTGCAGGAACAACCCCGAGACGATATGATCGCGGAAAGAGGCCAGCAGAAGAACATGTAAAGTGCCAGCATTTCTCTATCTTCAGGTATTTTAGTTATTTACATAATTGAAATAATATTAATTTTGTTCAAATATGTAGACACCTAGCCATGGTATGCCTGATGATTCCCTCTTTCAGGAATAACTTTCTTCATCCCTATCTCCAGTGTTCTTGTTGCGAAAAAAAGCACGAGATGCAAGGTCAGAATTTAATACTTTAATAGACGCGCCTCAAACACCTGAAACAGAAGAGAGGATAAAACATCTTATGAGCCAGCTAGAAAGATATCAGGTAATAATAAAAAGTCAAAAGGATATTTTTTTTGTTCTGCATGAGATGAATTGTGATAGTTTGATTTTTAATTTTTACATTGACTAAACTAACAAAAAGTTCTTTTGTATGTAGTGTTTTCTAGCACTTACTGAACTCGGTGTTGGTGGTAGTGGGACACAAGGGCAAGAGATTTCCCAACAACCCTCTCATACACCTTCTACTCCTTTAGGTGCCAACCAAGAAACACACCCTGCCCAAGCAGACACCCAGCCAACTGCTAAACGTGTTGGCAATGATGAGGCTGATATGGCCAACTACATTATTGCGTTTCCTGGAGCTACACGTGTCAACTCCACAAGGACCATTAATGGCACGTTGTTGGTGAACGATGAAGGTGTCCCTATAAAGCATGTACAACTCCCAGGTAAATTTTAATATTTTAACTATTTCATGTACTTTATCTAAAAGATATTTATCATGATTTTATTTTTAAATTAATGATAATATCTTCTTTTTTTCTCTGTAGGAAACAATGAGTTCTACAGGTTTCTGGAGAGCCATGCGTTGGTAATTTTTGGCCCAACCATATGCACAGGGTGGAATTCCCATAATTCCAACCTGAAAAAAGAACTTCTAGATTATCTAGAATCCCTTTTTGGGGTCGGCACATTTGACAGAACAACGGTGGCTCGGGTAGTCGGCAAATATTTAAAATATACCAGGGACACCTATAGGACGCAATTGCAATTTAACCCTAGATATGAGCGTCCTCTCTCAGTTCCAGAGAGTGAGTGGAGAGCACTCATCCATGACGGAAAAGAGAAAAGGGCGAAGAAAGAAGGAAAAATGCCAACTGGACCCGCAAGGAAAATTACAACTTTAATTAAATAGCTTTAATTTTCTCTATGTCTAAAATAAAAGTGTGCTACATCATATCTGACTTCAATTTTTTGATGCTAGGTTGCCTGACACCTCAAAGTCAACCAAAGCTAGGATTGAAAAAAAGGGCCATCAAAAGCTAGGCCAGGGCGGCTACTTGAAATTAGCTGCAAGAATTGTAATTAAGTAGCTAAACATCTTATAATTAATTGTATCGCCTTCCAACGTTTTTGTAATCCTATCATATATGATTAAAAATACACAATCATATGTAATTTAGGGTGATGACTTTGGAACAAAAACTACAGAGGAAGATAAAAATATCGCTTTCCATTTCGGCTATCAAGCTGTAGTTGAACGTTGCCGAAGCTTGGGGCAGGTCCCAAGATCCAGAATACCTGATAAGGTAAAACATTAACCTTTCAATATGTTTATTTTCGTCCATAAATTTAATGTTTAGAAACTTTGTTTAAATCAGGGGAGCAGCACTACTGACGAGGCAAATAACCCAGTTTTAGAGCCAGATGTAGATGATCCTCACGTGCAACCTGATCATTGTAGTGGGGACCAGGCCGACAATGCTACTATCAGTGAGGGCCGTGACGGTAATTAATTTCCACTTATAATTTTTTCTAATTATACCTTGATGGTTGTCCTTATAAAGTTTTTTGTTTAAATGACAGAGAATTTTTCCCTTGAGGATCTTACCACCAGAGAGGAAGACAGGGCAACAGTCCCAACGGTGACAACTGGTGCACCAGGTAAATAATCTCATTGCAATTTTTTTTATTAATATTACCGAACTAGTTCAATGATATTTAAAAACTGACAATTAAAATTTAATATTATCTGTTTTTGTAGGCGATGCCCCGTCACTGGATGAGACCGGACATCGTGACTACACAACTAGGTCAGCGGCGACAACTGGTGCACCAGGTAAATAATCTCATTGCAATTTTTTTTATTAATATTACCGAACTAGTTCAATGATATTTAAAAACTGACAATTAAAATTTAATATTATCTGTTTTGTAGGCGATGCCCCGTCACTGGATGAGACCAGACATCGTGACTACGCAACTAGGTCAGCGGCGACAACTGGTGCACCAGGTAAATAATCTCATTGCAATTTTTTTTTATTAATATTACCGAACTAGTTCAATGATATTTAAAAACCGACAATTAAAATTTAATATTATCTGTTTTTGTAGGCGATGCCCCGTCACTGGATGAGACCAGACATCGTGACTACGCAACTAGGTCAGCGGCGACAACTGGTGCACCAGGTAAATAATCTCATTGCAATTTTTTTTATTAATATTACCGAACTAGTTCAATGATATTTAAAAACTGACAATTGAAATTTAATATTATCTGTTTTTGTAGGCGATGCCCCGTCACTGGATGAGACCAGACATCGTGACTATGCAACTAGGTCAGCAGTGCGGGTCGAAAGGCATGAAACAGGAGCAGAGCATGATGATATTGATGATGTAATTAGGAGCTTTAAAAATAGGAAGAAGAAAAAGAAAATTCGATAATGTAAAATATTGTATTATTATAAGAAAAACGTTACCATACTTGGAATGTTTTTTGCGTTATATAAAAAACTCATTTATCATACTATTTTTATGTCAAGCATTATTTGCAATGTTTCCTTGCGTACTCTTTATTGAATTATTTTTTTATTAGTTATTGAATATTTTTTTTTATGCTCATGAAAGTAAAAAATGAAATATAGATTGGGTATTGGGGAATTAAGAGTGATGTGAGGGGGGCGGGAGGGGCTATAAGAGCTTCCACCTTCATGTGGTTGGCCCTGTTTAGTAGAGAATAATTTATTGGAGCGATTTAATGTTGGAGCAAACCTCCCTCGATCCAGCGTAGCAACAAAAAAGTCACTGTTGACTTAGTTGCTACTCTTTCAGATCGTGGGAGACTTGTTCCAAGTTCATGCGACTCCAATAAATTGTTCTTGAAATGAAGAGGAGCTTATTCAGGTATGTTTTGACATTTTCAACATATGTTCTAACATTATCTTAAGAATGCATCTTAGAGTAAAAAATACTACATCAATTACTTGTATTTATTGTATAGATAATGATGGATTTTGATTGACTTGGCAGTGCAGGTACAAATCCTCTTGCATCATGAGCAATATAACTTGTCAACCAGGGTCATGTCCAGGATATTTTGCTTGTGCACTTGACCAGGTTCGTAATGTTACATTTTGTAAGTTCCTTTACAGTTCATAATTCAATATTAAGCTTGTTCATTATTATTATCTAGGTTTTTTGTATGTGTTTTTTCATCTATTTGATTGTAAGAAACTCTGCATGTTTCTTGTTGTTCACTATGATTTCTCCCATTACCACTCCCAGGATGAATCTGACTTTATTGTTACATAGGTTACTTTATTGTTACTATGATTTCTCCATTTACGATTTCATAGGTTACATCATGTAAAGTTGTCAATCTCAGGTTGGTGGTGAGCTTTAGTTCTCCAGATTTGGGGCTTTTCTGATATTTTCTCCCTCATGTCATTCCTGCATCACCTCGTTGTTTGAGCATGCCAATTGTATACCACTTGTACCAATTGGCACATGTCAATCTCTGAGTGGTGCCACATTTCACCTATTTTCAGTGAGAGTTTAGGGTTTCTCTAACATAGCTTCAGAAATCCGATTCAGGGCCTGCTTGAATATTGTCACATAATACTCATGGTTTGGATTGATGAGCATGTTCTGAATGGTTTGTTGATTCATAAGAACCACCCATATAGTCATCTTGAGATATTTCAGAAGTTTTCTCGGGTTTCCTTTTTCACCGTTTCTAGTGGGTGGGATGGTGTGGGGTGATCCATCAATACTGGTAATATGGAAAACCTTTGCAACAAGAAAATGAATGAACATATTACATAGCCCATCAAGTCAATCATGAAATATGACACCTATTGGTATAGGAGTCTAACACTAACTATGTTATCACTCAGATTTTCCTTGAAGTTGTAGAGAAGAGGAAAGGGGTCCGAGGTAACCACAAACCAATATTTTAGGTACAGAATCTAGCCAATTTGTGCCCAGAGAGGGCTCTCTCTTTAAAATTTAGCTTTGTTTTAAAAGATATTAGGCTAGTTATAAATTTCAAGGGTTTTTATTGAATTTAGGTGGTGGAATTCGATAGCTGAGGGCAAGATTAAAGTAATTCGGGCCATTGGGCTATGGAGTCAAAAAGATGGCTTCACTGGATTAAGTTTCTAAACAAAAGATGGTTTTACAGGGCAAGATAATCAAACAGAGAACAATTTTAGATCTTTAAAGCGAATGAGATGGAATTAAAATGGATGAAAGGCAATTAAGAATCTTTCAACACATTCAAAGAGGGAAATTGAGTGATTATCAATAAAGAGCATTCAAGTATTCTTTACTAAATAATCAAAATGCTTAAACTAGTAAAATAGGAGCAATTAAGGGAGTATTTATACAAAAAATTATCAAAAATATCTCATAACAAATTGAGATATAATCTAGGGTGACTCATGAATAAGTTACAATAAAAATAGAGACAAATGGTTTCGTAGATAAGATAAAAAGTAACTGATGTTGTGTTCTTTCCTTATTTTGAGAATGTGCTGGAGGCAGGCCCTATGTTTTGGCCCGTTGCTGTCATTCTCAGTAATTTTGTTCTGACTGCCTTGCTTTACTGATACTCTTTGTTTTCACTGATACACTTTGACCTCTGTTTATCCTTTTTATCATGGTATATTGTAGTAAATAGGCAAAATTTCATATAAGGATAAATTTTACAAAAGTTCCAACAGTTCTTCCCACCATTTATCTTCTGGTATTCTGGTCTGTTGAATTTTTCTCAATGTTTCATCAGCCTCAGTATATCTGAAAAAGGTAGGCTGAATTGGAAACAAATGCTTTACTTCATGCTCAAGATAAAATAAATTTTCCAATATGTCATGAAGATTTTTCATGTTGGCAATGCTACTTCTGATGTACTGGTTGAAGAATTGGCCTGATTGTCAGCATACTTGTCCACTTTTTCAACATAGCTTTCAAGGTCCATTAGTTTATCCTCTGAAACTATAGGACTGAGCAATCCTTTTTTCAACAAAATATCAAATCTTTCTCTGAAGGCAATGATTTCTTCTTGCATATCTGAGCACCTTCGTTCTAGATTCTGCATAAGGGTTCTCTTAGTAAAATCTCTTTTTATTTTCAAAATTGTTCTGGTCCTGTCCTGAATACCAAGTCTTGCAAGTTGGTGTCTGGTTTGAGTGTTTAGAAACTGTATGAGTTGATTGGCTTCCACAGGCCTATTTCCCAATTCTTCTCTTGTACTTTGAACTTCTTTTATAGCCAATTTGACTAAATCATTCTGTTCATACATAATATGAATTGAAGACTAGACATCCTTTATTGATTGGATAATGTTGTCCCAAGGAATTTCATTTATTTCCTTTAAAGGTTTCTCCAATGTGAGATCATTTTCCAATGCTTTAACCAAATTTTCTAATATTTTGACCTCTCTTGTTTTATCAGCAACACTCATTTTTGAGAGATCATATCTTTTTTCTAAATTAGCAAGCTGTAACTTTGTGTGCTGGAGTTATATTACTTGAAGTTTCAATTCATTCATTGACTTTATTAATTCTTTAGAACTCAAATTGGAAGTATTTACCCGTGATAGCTTTGTTGGCTGACCTGTTGTGGATCTACCTATACCTGTAATTGCCTCTGTTGTTGATGCTGGAATAGTAGACTGCTTGTTCTTTAATGCCTATTCAAGCTTTTTTTCTGTTTCATTTAGTTGCTCATTCAGTTTCAAAAGCAAGTCCATCATTTCTTCTTCAAAATTTTTCTTTATCATCTCTTCAGTTTGTGGATGTCTTGAAGCTGGCAATTTCAACTGCTTTCTCAAAGCTGCAATATCATCATATTTTTTCTTGATTAGGGCCTCTATACCTTTGAAATCTTTAGGATTGTGACCCAATCCAATGATTATTTCCTCCAATGTCTTTATCCTATTGTCTTTGGCCTGAGAAGAGGCTTTTTCAAGCTGCAATTGTGCATTAGTGTTCTCCAAAGAATCCTGCAACTTCTGAGTTGCCATTGCTTTATCGGTCAGAGTAGAATAGATCATTTCACCAATCTGCTTATGTAACTCAATCTGATCTAAAGGATGAATATCCTTTGCTAAGACTTCACAATTTGTTCTAATATAATCTGCAGTTGTTTGAGGCTGCTGCACTTTTGGTTTGAAGTGGTTCATTATCATTTTGCCTTGCTGAATGTCATAAGATGACATTAATCTTTCCTGATTCTTAGGAGCCATATTCAAATACTGATTGTAAACCTAGAGTATTAGTGGATCATTCCTGGCTTTTATATTGATAAAGGTTTTCTTTATATCTCCTGCATCTTTAACTAGTGGTTTGAAAGAAGATATTTCAACACTCTGTTGCTTTTGCTGCTCTTTTCTCTGTAAAGTAGTGGATGCCCCACTGACTGTACCTGTTTGTTGACTATCCAAATCTTCTCTCTAGCTATCAGGAATTTCCTGAACAAAATCTACTTCTGGAAGAGGATTTAATTTTTGTCTTTTAGCATGAGGTTGTTCTGAAGATCCACCAACAAGGGTAGCAACTTCAGCATCTCTCTTCTTGCCTTTTTCTATATTGATAGGAGTTTGTAAAATTGAAATTTCTAGCTCATTGACCTGAATAGGAGGAATTTTTACTTGACCCTGTTCTTTAGAAGTCTCAGGTTGCTCTGTCATTGTGAATTTTTCAAATACTTGTATGTCAGGGTCCTTTTCTTTTCCTTTAGACTGTACTGTGGCCAATGCACTGATCTCTTGTAAATTTTGTTGAGAAGTCCCTGCAGAAGAAGGACCAATACCTGGTATCTACACCTGTCCAAAAGAGTCTAGGTCAAGTATTTTCTCAAGGTCTTTCATTACATTTTCAACATTGACCTGCTCACTATCCTGTTCTACCAATGTTCCTTCCATCCATTCACCCATATTGGCATATTGTTCAATTTCTGGAATTTTTTGATGAATGTATGGTGATAGTTTATTTTTCATTCTTCTATCACAGATAAAGCTATTTGGGTCATAAGGCACCCAATATTTTTTTTTTTGTAATCTGAGATATTCTTCTAAGATTCTTTCTGCTTCCTTTCCAGCATCTCTAGAGTTACAAACAAAGGGACCTAATTGACTTTTGATCCTGAGTTGAGCCTTTTTCTTTGAATTGCAGAAATGAACTATATCTGAGTTAATCATATGCCTGAATGGGGACATATTTGGGCAACTTGAATGGGCACAATTCACATCCATATATTCTGATCTCAGTGTGATTTTGATACAAGTACCAGTCACCTACCCTATATTGTTTTGAGAGCTGTAGAATTTTCTTGATTTCATTATTGACTCTAGGAGGGGAAACTCCTGTTAACAAAGTGGTTGCAAGGTGTACAAATAGGTCAATAAACTCATTATAGGATTAAGGAGAATCAGAGGAATTATGGGTGATGGCAGACCAAAATATCACAGACCTAGGATTTCCTTTGGCATCAAGTTTATAAACATGGAAAGGGAAACTTTCTGATTGGTAATAAATCATGAGATGATATATAACAGAAGAATATTTGAACACTTTTTCATTCTCAAATCTCATGAACTGATCATGGATTTTATCAGCAATGTAGGATGCAAAATCATACTTGACAACAGGGGACTATCCAGGGGTAAATATAGACAACAATAATAGGGTTAATTGATCAACATATTCACTAGTATTGAAACCCATGATAAAGAATATCATATTCAGAATAAGCCTGCCCACATCAGTGAAAAAAGTATAACCATAGGGGGGAGGGCCTTTGGGCTGATGCTCTGGTAACATGAAGGTTTGACAAATGCGATTTAACTCTTCATGGGACAAATTGGCAGACTTTTCAAGTAATTCTCCCATGGACATGGGAGTGAGGGCTTGACCAGGTTGAAATTGCAGCATTTCATTTATCGACTGACTAGTGATTGGGAAAAGGATGTTCTGACTCAGGGACAAAACTGCTCTTTGATTGGGGTCATAGTTTGCATGGCAGTAATGAATTAACTCAGGAAAAATATGGACTGAGGGGAGAAGATACATGGGGAGATTGGACTCCCATAATCCAATAATATCAGAACCGTTTATAAAGTTATCTCTGCAGCGACAAAAGGTTCGAAGAGGATTATCACTAAGAACGAGGTCTTTAATTTGAAAATATCTATCTGCTAGGGGCAGATAATCTAAATCTTTGTGAGGGGCATTCAAAGGTGCAACGTTTAGAGCCACTGGAACCTCCATTTCTGGTTCTTGTGGATTCAGAAATGAATTTCGGGTTTTTGTGAAGAGCAAACACAATTGCAAGTTTTGGGAATGTAATTTACAATTCTGGGGATTGAACAAGACCAAATTGAACTCTGTTTCTGTCTTTCGTGCGGAATTTAAAACAAAAAGTAGGATTTCACAGAGTTTTAACGGGAATTGGGGTAAATACCTGTTTTTCGGGAGATGAACAGTGATTAAACAAGTACAGGCTATGGCGTACGAACTCTAGATTACTGGTATGCAATTGTCTTCAGCAAAATATAGTTGATGGCGCTTGAAATTTTGTTTTTGAAATTCTCTACATGAGACTTTGGTCGTTCACAGAATAATGAGAATGATGCGGGCAAAATTGTTTTATTCACAAAGTCCAAAGGGCGATGGGATTTTTTTTATTTATTTAATGGATGACATCAGCAGGTACGGAGGATGAGTCACGGGAGGCAAGCAGTAAGCGGTTTCCATCGCACCGCTTTTGGGGAAAAGTGGTTTTGGGTGGAGGGCGAGCGATTCCATAGAATGATTGACGCGTGGCATGGCACTGTTTGAAAACCGCCGGGCCATCGCGCGTTATTGTTCGGACACGGAAGGCTAGCAATATCATTAATAACTGTTGATATCAGATGGGTTAATCAAATGGCGATGGGGACGTGGAAGTGACGGGGATTTAATATGGAGGGCCCGACGCAATTAAATGTTAATTAATCTCATCAGGGGGAATCTGATTGGCAGAGCTAATTAATCGTGATGATTAATCAATTTGTTTATAAAAATGCAGGAAAGTGATCAGGAAATGATTTAACCAAGGTTAGCGGTTAAGGGAGGTATTGGGGATTTTACAAAGGGTTTATAGTTTTAACCTTGGGAAAGGGAGTCGGGGGATTAAAATACACAGGAGAAGAATTATTTTTGTATTAAAACACGTAATAAAACATGTTTTAATTATTTTTTCAATATACTTTTATTATATGATAATTAAATCAGATTAATCTAATTACCATAGGGGGCGGAATTTAATATTACGATATATTTAGCCAAAGGGGGCATAAAGTGGGTTTTTTATTTAAACATGTGGGAATAAATAACTTTGGCTAAAATTTATTAATGGGTTTTTTGGGATATTATATAAAATATCCCCAATCAATGTTAATATGACAAGGGGACAATGTAAACTCAAAATACATTAATATAACTAAGAAAGTGAAGATTTAAAAGCAAATTGCATTATAATCACTTCATCACTTAGACTTGGAATAAAATGTGATTTTGAGGGTTTTTTATGAAATAATGCATAATTTTCCTAAGTAAAATGGGATTTTACTTAGGAAAAGATGTTTAGAAATGAATGAATGTTATGAAGAATGACTTCAAGTACTTAGGCTTTTCCAATTATTGGGCCGAGGGTCCGGTCCCTCCAAAAGTCAAGGAAATGCCTTGAGCCCCTCTAATTTTCAAATACCTTAGTACTTAGGAGAAATTGGTGAAATGTTTACGGGAAGATGAGAAGGGAAGTTAATAAATTTGACTTTGTTTTGCTTTGAATTTCTTCTAGTATAGTGTTTGCCTTTGCACTTTGTGATGAAAGTAAATATTAACACATTTAGAGTCATTGTTCATCACATGCAATTTTGCAACATCATCTACCTACCCTACCTACTTTACTCTACCATTTTTTCTTCTTTATTAGGGTGCACTTAGACTGGCAAACCCTTATCACACTTTCTTTTCTTTTACATGTAGAAATCTATCTAAGTCTAACCTTATTACATCCAAGGGCTCAGATTAAGCTATTGAGCTCCTTTTATTTACTCTACCTATCTACTTATTTGCCAAGATTAAACAGTTTGGTCAGATTTTATTCTCTATCTCTAAAACATGAAATTGAAAGATGAAATAGCCAAGCTTAAACTCTTTGACTATTCATAAATTGTGGCATAGGATAAAAGTTGCACACAATTTTATTTATTACATAAGAGCAAAAAGTAGTGGCATTTAGACTTGCACACTTTCCTTGGCCTTTCTTTTGGTGGGGTTCATTTTCTTTTACTTTTTTGGCCATTTTTATTCGATTTACCCTTTGATTTTTCTTTTAGGGTATACCCTCTTTACATTTTTTAAATTTTTTTGATTTTTTGATAATATGGAAAACCTTTGCAACAAGAAAAGGTATGAACATATTACATAGCCCATCAAGTCAATCATGAAATATGACACCTATTGGTATAGGAGTCTAACACTGGCTCCACTTGGGGATGGATTTTCCTGGTGAAAAGTCAAGAACAACAGGTCAGTTGTCCTCATCCATTGACCTTGGTGAACCAGTAAATGTCTTCTGTCTTCTGCAAACTGAAATCTAATCTGAAACTAAAACAACACACAAAAGTTTTCAAACCAACTTAATGAAAAACTAGCTGAAAATTGAAAACTAAAAAAAAAAATGCTCAAAATTCTGAGCTTATTGGCACTCATCTACCTACTCAATCTACTAAAAATCTTATTGAATCAGGTAATACAAAAATTCCAATGAAGCCAATCAAGTAGCTGTAACAATAAATGGATAACTTGATTGCTTGTGATCAAAATTGGAAGTATATTATGATCATGTGCCTTTATAATAAATGATATGAGGTGTAAAGGCCACTTTTGATGTATTTGATCCTTATAGAGAAAACATGTTTGCAGATTTGGGCTAAAAATATTCTCCATATAATCTGATATAGGATCAATAAAAGTATGATGTATGTTATTTACTTCTAGGCCTTCAATGACTGGTTGCTCAGTTGTATTCTGAATATTAAGCCTTGAAACTATTTATTCTGTCTTGTGTTTGAAAGAATAATCATCCTCAATATGCAAGTCAAAAGATAGTACAATTTCCTCTTTCTTAGGAAAAGGAAGATTTTCAAAGAATTCTTTAGGATTTCGGAAATTGTATGACTGAATTTGAGAATGCAAAAGTTTAATTTCATTTTCATAATTTTCAGAAATTATCTCAAGAACACATATTTTCAGTTTGGGAGAATATTTTCTTGATTTCAAAAGAAGAAATAAAGCTCTTAACAAATCCTCATCAAGCTGAAGTTCTAATATCTCATCCCTCAAAATATCTAGTGATTGTTTTGTGAAATTATCATAATTATCATCATACTGATCATGTAAGTCTAAAAAATCTTCTAAGAACCTTGATTTTCTTAGGAATAGGTCATTTTGTAATAGCTTGCATCTTTTGAGGCTCCAACTTCACTCCTTCCTTTAAAACAATATGAACCAAATACTCGAATTATTATTTCCCAAAAGCACATTTGGATATTTTTACATAAAAACGATTGTTCTCAATAATTTATATAACTTTTCCACATGTTTACTAGTGTGGTATTCCCATGATTTATTATAAATATGTGTTTTATCAAAGAAAACCAACACAAATTTTATAAGATGGGATCAAACAAAATTGTTCTTAAGTCGAGCCCACCGGACTTCAAACGGCGATAAACCATAATTCAAACCAAATTCGCGTTCCAAAATAGCCTGCTGACGTCGGCCAATTTTGTGACGTGAAAACCAAATGAATTTCTCCCTAATATTTTTCGGGTCCGAAGTTGGGCTGGCGTACGGAGGGAGAGTTGTGATGCGAATTTCTTATCAAATTCACCCTAATATTTTTTAAGTCCGGATTTCCACTGCGTGAGCAGCCCAAACAAAGATCCGCTCCAATCAATTTCTGACACGTGTCCTCAATCCGAACTTGCCTTTCTCCCGGCTGCAGGTGCATTCGATGGCATTTAAGGTGATGGGACATGGATGTGGAAATTTCATATCAATCGCATTAAGTTTTAACGATGTTCAATTAAGTTCCAAGGTTTTCACATCTAATCGCATTAAGTTTTAACACTGTTCAAGATCAGACCTCCACTCCTGTTAGCGATTCCGCATGCTCCAATATGATCCGGCCTTCGGCTCTCATTAATGATTAGAGATTAATTATGACGGGCGTCCTTCGATTGCGTTGCAGTCGGGTCAATAAAATGGCATTTTTCTATGGTTTTTCAGACGAGCCAGTTGCTGGGTTACACTGCCTGCTCACTGTGACGAGAAGGAGAAGTGGCCAGCTGAACTGCTGCATAGACCTTGCTGCATATATGCATTTCTCTCGGTCTGGTCCTTGTCTGTCTTCCTCTGTTTCTTGGAATTCTGCTTCTCCGTCTCCTCTTGTGCCCACTGCTAGTGAGACTGCACCCATGCCTCGCATGCGTCAAAAGATGTGTTGCCGCAAGGGGAGCACTATAGGTCAACTCCTGCGCGCTCCCTCCAGCCCCTCAACCGAGTTGTCTTCCGGCCAGTCCATTGATTATTACGCAGGTCGCTATCCAAATACTAGGAGTGGGCGAGGTCGGGTTGTAGGATCTGGCCACCGTATGGATTCCCCTGCTCCTCGTTTCCTCACCGCTAGTTCACCTTCTCCCACGATGCGCACTGCGCAATTTTCCTTTAATTGCTCTCTCAACCGCCCACGAATTACAACTTCAGTCACTGTGGTTTTCCGCGAGGAGGCCCAAACAGAGGAAGAATGCATCCGTCCGGCGAGTCCGAGCTCAGAAAAGGTTGGCCAGCATTCGGGCCTTCAGGAGGGGAGCCATGGCATGAATTGGAGGTAGCACCTAGCGATCCTGGACCTTCCGAAGTATGGTGCCGAATCGTCGAGGAGTCGGAGGAGTAGTTTGGTTAATTTGTTTTTCTTGCTTCGCGGCCCACTTAATTGGGCTGCTTTTAGATTATTTTACTGTGTTGGACCTTTGTAATATTTTTGAATTCTGTAAATTAAATGTTCAAGACTGGTTTCCCCGTATGAGGGCAGTCTTCTTAATTTTTTGATTTTTTGATGACAAATTTGCCATGAGTTTGGGCAATGATTTTGACTTCGGTGTAATTTTATTCCCACTGTTAATAGATTAACTTTACTTAGAAAAAAAAAATGTTGCCCTGTTTCTATTTTAAACCTGTTTTTTGAAATACAGAGCCATGTTTATATGGTCTACGTATTATACTCTTTCTCTGTATATCTACAGGAACCTTTTTTCTATGAACAGGGTGGATGTTGTAGCGGGCTACTAATGGAAACAAGCGAGCCTGAACCTTACATCTCGGATGCAACAGATGGTTACCAATTTTGGAATCAAGCGAGCCTGGGTTTCTGTAGATGGTTATCACACTCCTCACATGATTAGCGTTTTTCTCTGTTCAAGGATTTTGGGTACTTTAATTTGTATTTGGAACAATGGACGTCGGTACTCTATCTATTGCTTTACTATTCTACATATTGCTATTTCACTTTCTTATAGATGCCTCGGGCATATTTGGATGCTTTCTCAGATTTTCGATAATCTCCATGTGGACCGTTACTGGGTTTTATATCATGTCCCTATATGTGACATGGGGTATTTTTCTATCATTGTCTGGGGTGGGACTTCCACTTTTCTGGATGGATATTTGGGTTCCAATCTTCAGATGTGAAAATGTAATGACTTCATGGACTGTTTTACTTCATATAATATATTCAAAACAACGTTTTTTCTCTTATGAAAAAAAATGATTAATGTTTATCACTCTGCCTTCAAAACTAGCGATGCTGGTCTATGTTGCTGGTTTATTGATATGGTCTGATGGCCTTTTATATTTTGGACATATCACACTCCTCACATGATTAGCGTTTTTCTCTGTTCAAGGATTTTGGGTACTTTAATTTGTATTTGGAACAATGGACGTCGGTACTCTATTTGTTGCTTTACTATTCTACATACTGCTATTTCACTTTCTTATAGATGCCTCGGGCATATTTGGATGCTTTCTCAGATTTGTCGATAATCTCTATGTGGACCGTTATTGGGTTTTATATCATGTCCTTGTATGTGACATGGGGTATTTTTCTATCATTGTCTGGGGTGGGACTTCCACTTTTCTGGATGGATATTTGGGTTCCAATCTTCAGATGTGAAAATGTAATGACTTCATGGACTGTTTTACTTCATATGATATATTCAAAACAACGTTTTTTCTCTTGTGAAAAAAAAATGATTAATGTTTATCACTCTGCCTTCAAAACTAGCGATGCTGGTCTATGTTGCTGGTTTATTGATATGGTCTGATGGTCATTTTATATTTTGGACATATCACACTCCTCACATGATTAGCGTTTTTCTCTGTTGCAGGATTTTGGGTACTTTAATTTGTATTTGGAACAATGGGCGTCGGTACTCTATCTGTTGCTTTACTATTCTACATACTGCTATTTCACTTTCTTATAGATGCCTCGGGCATATTTGGATGCTTTCTCAGATTGTCGATAATCTCCATGTGGACCGTTACTGGGTTTTATATCATGTCTTTGTATGTGACATGGGGTATTTTTCTATCATTGTCTGGGGTGGGACTTCCACTTTTCTGGATGGATATTTGGGTTCCAATCTTCAGATGTGAAAATGTAATGACTTCATGGACTATTTTACTTCATATAATATATTCAAAACAATGTTTTTTCTCTTGTGAAAAAAAAATGATTAATGTTTATCACTCTTCCTTCAAAGTCATAACCCAACATCAAAATTCATTGCTCCATTTGTAGTATCCATGTTACGGGATCCTTGCCATCAAAATTCCTCATATCCATATTTTGAATATGGTGGTTCTTCCATCCAACATTAGAGTTTATAAAATCATGATTAACATTTATTTTGTTCTCAACATGAGTTTCCTCTACTATCTTTTCGCCATTAAGAAACTTTTCTTGTATCAAATTTGTAAAACCTCTATTTTTGCTTTTAGATCATTCTTCATTTTTTCCATGTTGTATTTCATTTTTTCTTCCATGTCATCCATCTTAGATTCCACGCCTTTCTTCAAAACTTCCATTTCATTTTTTGTTTCTCCTTGCGGAGCGACATTTGGTGCACTTGCTCTTGTAATTTTGGCATGTCATGTTGCATTTCTTTGTCTTCATGAGTCATAGTAGAGCCTTCTAAAGGCTTAATGGGTGTTGAATTATTTTTAGGAGGCATTTTAAAACCTAGTACTCATATCTATTCTACAATATGCCCTTGGAATCAACTCAAACTGATTTTTCACACAAGACTTATGCAATTCGAAAAAAAATACACATGTTTTTCTTGCTTTTAAGGATCTCGATAATGAAATTGAATTATCTATATAATTTAGGATCCTAAATATATGAAACTCCGTCCTGTATTAGCCCTATGAAGCTTCTTTAAAATGCCATAGGTCTGAACTGATTTGGATTCTTCAAGACAAAGTTATGCCCAATCTCCCACAATGACCTAATTATGGACTGGTTCAGTAGAGATAAATTGTATGACATGCCACGTGTCACTGTTTCCTCCTTCGGCTCTGAAATTGATAAAAAGGAAACTACAGTCTGTGTAATTGTGGCCACTTTTTATAGAATTCCAATCCGATGCTCACAGAGAGAGTTATGATGATTTTCCCACGGTCACCTCTTTGAGATGAAATTCAGGAGCCTGAAACAACCCTAACTTCCACATATCATAGCTCCGAAAATATTGTGAACCAAGATTTGAAATTTTTACAGGAGGTTCCTCAGGATCGTGGCTTCACTTTGTACAAATTTCAGCTTCTGAACCTTCGTATAAATAAAGTTATAATGCAGATGCCACGATGACCTATTTGAGGTGAAATTCAGGAGCCTGAAAAATCCCTAATTTCCACAAATCATATCTCCGAAAATATTGCGAACCAAGAACTAAAATTTTTACATGACGTTCCTAAGGAGTTCGGCTTTGCTCTGTAAAATTTTTAGTTTCTAAACCTTCGTAGAAAAAAGTTATAGCAAAAATTCCACGATGACCTGTTTGGAGCAGTGAAACCCCAGAATCCAAAGCTCTGATACCAAATGTTATGGAATCAACTCCAAAAATAGAAGAAAAGAGAGATCAACACCTTAGAAATCAGCCACTTCGAGGGGGAAACCTCCAATACATTATATAAATGAACAATTCTTGGATGATACAAATGAAAAAAACTACTTCTATATATTGGAGTCCATGGGATCAAAATATAATCCTAGTCGACATAACAATAATAATGTAAGGGCACAATAATAACAATATTGGGGTTACAGGGGTACAACAATAACAATAAGGGGGTTACACTAACAAAAATAAGGGACTATACTAGTAATATAGGGACCTAACATGATCTGATCCAAGGCCGAGGATACAACAAGGCAGAGGGGCAGTGAGTACCAATCAACACAGAGCCATCCTAGAGGACGCAGTTCAACCAACACCACGCAGAGGCTGAGTAAGCCCAGCCAGGGTGACGCAGACCTAGCCAATGCAGCGCAGGGGAAACGCAGCACCAGCAGAGGTGACGCAGGCCTATCCAGGGCAGTGCAGAGGCAACGTAGCACCAGTCAGGGTGATGAACTAGGGACATTGGCAAGTGAGGGCTGATGCAGAGGCAACGTTGAGGGTTCCAGTGGACCAAAAGGGGCTCATGATCTGTAAATCACGTTTGAGGGTGTGATACAACCATATCTTTTGTCTCTGAGTGAAAGATGCAAACTATCATGTAATGTTTCTATAGGGCCAACCATGTCTGGTGCCCATAATGTTGTATTCAGATTCTGCATAATAATAAAAACCCTCTAGAGTTGTTGCACCAGTTTTCCCGCATTGGGTTTTTTTGGGGACAATTGTCCGAAAAATCGTGTGTAATCTTGTCACATGTGTGTATTGTTCAGTAAATGATCTATAGATGTGTATGATGCAATTAGTGTCTACTTTAATGTTTTTATTAATAATTCAACAAAATAACTTGTTGAGTTAATTAAACAAGTAGGTGAAGTAGATCTAGATACTACAGTAGGGTTTCTATTTTTAAACTTTCGCAAATAGAACATTACTTATTCCAACTTATTTGTTTGATAGTTAAGGTCGAAAGCATTAGATATAACTGATATTCCTATATAAACATTAATATTCCCCTTGTTCTTTCCACCCCTAGAATATTTTTTTTAGGCATCATCAAAGAACAAGGAGCACGAGTTCTACAGTAATTCCTAATCTTAAAATTATTTCTTATTCTTTCAAATTTTCCACTTAGAATGGTTGTCTATATTTCGATAAACAAGAGGATGGTTGTCATTTCGAGGTTTGAATTGATTTAACCACATTTATTCCACTCTATCCAAAATAAAATATTTGAATTTTAATTGGGTTCTAAAGTATTGTGAGAGAAGAGCTTTCACTTTGGTAGAAATCATTGACACTTTCTCCTTGGCTTGGTTAAAAGCAAGAATATTTTTTGCTAGAAATATCTTCTAAAAAATATGTTTTGGAAATGAATTCGATAATATTTTTAGAGAATTTTTTATTTTTGAAGGATCTATCAGTATATTTTTCTCCACAACATAAATATTTTACCATAGGTGGTTGGTAATATTATTTTATGTGTTATTCTAGAAAAACCGCAAAGTTATATTTATTTGATAGTCTACATCCAAAGTCAAATGATGAATTGTTTCTTTATAGAGGTGCATAATTCTCATCAAGGGGGTCCTTTAATCCTTCTTTTCTTCATATTTTCAAAATTGAGAAGCATGCCATGGGTCACGATCCAACAAAATAAATTAATCTTAGGTATTCTATTATAGTTCCAAATATGTTTCTAGAGAGGAGATCATCGAGGCGTTGGAAGCACAAAAAGAAAAATATGTATCCATACTTAACTTAATATGAAGAGTTTCCATAGCCCCTGCTATCTTTGACTCATGAGTTATGGGGGATTGATGAGGAGATCATGTACATTGCTAAAAAATGCTCAAAAATGAAAGTGCTCGAAATAGTTCTGAATCCTGAGCGACCAGAAAGGTCTTGTCACTACGATTCTGGTGCCATGAACGGTTCACAAAATAGAGGTCATATGCAGAAGTTATGAAGGTTTGAAAAGCCCAGTAAACTCCAAAAAAGATGACATTTGACCAAGTTTGACTTGGAAATTGGAAAAATTAAAAAGAGAATATTATAGGGAATATTCTTGTAATATTCCTCGAAATATTCCCTGAAATATTCCTCAAAATATTCCCTGAAATATTCCCTGGAATATTCCATTTTGGCCAATCGAAGTTTGACAAGTGGCAATCGGAGATTAGATGGAGGTTTGACTTTTTGTGGCTTGGCCAATCAAAGGCCGCCACATGGCAGGACCGGAGGCCACCACGTGGCCCAGAGGTCATGGTGTAAAATTTGTTGGAGCCTGCGGGAATCGAACACCCGACCTCCCTGCACGTAGCGTAAAGCCTTAACCAATTCGCCTAACTGATATTTCTTAACATGTTATGCAATGTGGTTTGATATAACTGTTAACGGTTTTCCATTTGGGGTTTGGGGAGGCCAGCCCCGAAGGGCCAGACCCCCTCCCATATGGCCGCGTCTCCATGAACCAAGGGCCAAAGACTTCAGACGGTTTAGTCTATTCGCCAGCTCATGGTCAAAGCAAGACATATTCACATGGACCAGAGTTATAACCGTAACATCAAACAGGTTCCGACCTCCGGCGGAAATTGCTGCGAATAGGTTGATCACATGGCGGAATAAACAGTTAGTGTGACGACTTAGGTGGCGGGTAGTGGAACCACGATACGCAGAGTTCCAACCTTAAAACGTCGGAGTTCAAAACCGTTAGCGACAATTATGGCGGAGGTGGCATGTGACCATCCACCCTGAAATTTAATGTCAAGTTATCCATCCACCAATTCTGGAGCGCGTCCCCCCAATTTGGGGTTTTTTATTAAATTAACTGCAGTTAAACTGACAGTCTCCACATTTAGTGGAGCTTTCCTAGGTGTGATTGGGAAAATTATTTTTTGGCTCATAACTCTTGGAGATTTCAACCATTTTTGGAGAATGAATAGTAATTTTTGGCTAATTTAGACATTCTGAACTCATTGGAACAGGTTTCAGAGCCATCAGAGGTCATTCATGCAGGTTTTTCTTTATGAGAGGTCAAGGAGCCACCAGGGCCACTAGGGTGTTTTTAATGTATTGAGCATCCATTATCTGTTTTCTGCATATGAATAGTCATTCCTAGCGAATTCAAGAATTTTGAAGCTATTTTTACATAGAGCACAACCATTTGAGGCTTTTTATCACATGTACTTACCATTTTTTACCAATAATATATGAGGGACATGCCATTGGGAGCTGGACCAGCAGATGTAGCCCAGGAGGGGTGAACTGCTTCATCAATTTGCTGAGTTTTTTCATATGTGATGCTTTATTCTCTATCATTTAATGTTGAACAGTGTTATACAAGCTAATTTACATGCTTTAACCTCACATAAAATTCTGTTTAACTAAGTTAAAACCATTTGTTTCACCTGCAAACTTCAGTGAACCTTATGCACAGAATTTAATTACTGTTTGGATACTTAGCACATCAAAACTAATACATTCCATTCAGATCAGGGATACACGCACATAGAGCATTCAATAAAGGTGGGACCCGATGGCACAATGGCTTTATAGTGTTCCCAAAGTTCCATCTTAGCCACTTATTGGAATCTTTCGACCAAATTAGTTGATGAAGAGATTCTAAATTTACATTCTCCATCTAAAATATAAGGGGAGTTAAGAATTTTGGGGTCAATAATTCTTATTTCCCTAAAATCCTATCCTCTTGAATTGAAATATCTCTCCCATTACCTATAATCCAAGTAAGTTTTGAGCATAAAAGACAGGAAGTTGATTTTAAAAGCTTCCAAATATGGTATCCATTTTGAGATTCATCTAAATTCTCTACACACTTGTTTCTTTCTCCCCTGAAACAATTTCTTCCATGAAATATTCTTCCACCAACCCACTCTGTATGTAATCAATCTTCACATGATATTGGCTCCCTTTGGGAACTCTAACTATCTTCCTATCAATAAGACAATACTTATTTACATTATGCCTTCCCTCTTGCCACACAAATTTCCTAATGTCAAGGCCAATTTGGTTCATAATACCAACTGAAGCTAGCATAGTAAAGCATTGAAAGATGGGAAGGGTTAAGATGACTAATTTTATTAATATTTGTAGGTTTTAACCCTGTAAAAAAATTATCTGCAAACGAATCTTAAAAATAGAAAATAAACAATAGCGAGAGAATAAAACATAAAACAAATATACACAGAGATTTTCCCCTGGATCCCAAATCGGGACTACCAGCTTCATTTTTCATTATATTCCTTTTAGTGATACAACACATATATATACATGCCGAAGCATTCATAAACCCAATCCATTAACCCTGGATTAGAACATAACTGTAGTTCCCTTGACCAGATCTACAAAATACTAGGGGTCGAAAACCATCATGCCCCAAAACCATGTGCAAACCCATGCACAAAACCATGGGCGGGTCCGCCCACTTAAAAATCGGGTCCAAAAATTTTCTCGGGGTGCTGCCCTAGACCCTGAACAAGGGGGGATGTCGCCCCCCTATGACCCCCCTACTGCACCCGACGCAACGTACAGGGGGGGCTATCGCCCCCTATGACCCCGCCCCCCCCCCCCCCTGCATGTGTGACTAATCGTGGAAAGAATATAACACATACCCAACAATATTGACCTTCCTGCTAGGTTTAGCCATTAGGGTCCCCATTTTCTAAACTTAGTTTTGATCTAGTCAATGATGCTTAGCCAATATTGTGAGGTAGGGATTTTTAAAAGAAATACAAATATCAAGTTCCTTAAAAGGGGACCAATTTTCTGAAAGAGGAAATTGTTGGAGATGGAATGAAATACCTAACTACAGATATCTCAACCTAGAATTTGGCATTTTTTGTTTGTTTATTTTACCCCCGGGGTCCATTGTAAATGGTTCTAGAACCTATTTAAACTTGTGCACAATTGTGATGGATGCATCACCAAGGAGGAGGGTGTAATCTGTGAAATGAGTGATTCAATATCTCAGCTCTCTAACTAAGCTTTATACCTAAAAAATTGCCACTAATATGCTCATCGTAATGCTTACTACTTAAAGAATCTACCATGATGATGTAGAGGAGCAAGGATAAAGGACAACATTTCCTCAAGCTCCTACACAGTTGAGAGAAGGAATTTGGTATTCCATTGATCAATTGTGCAACCTTAGGGGCTCTAATACAAGAGGAAATCAATTGGATAAAATAAGTATTGAAGCTAAATTATGTGATAATTTCAAAGAGGAAAGAGTGACTCACTCAATCAAATGCATTAGCTATGTCCAACTAAATAATCATACATTTCTCCCTATTTTCCTTGTTTGAACGAATGGCTTCCCACATACGTGCCATATTATCAACAATATGCCTATCCTATAAAGACTCTCCTTGATTTTCAGAAATTATCTTAGGCTTGATCTTATTTAACATGGTCACTATGATCTTAGATATTATTTTGTATGAGTAGAAGAGTGGTATGGGATGAAATATTGGAAAGGAGGAAGATTGGTATTAAGGCCAATAAAAAGTGTTTATATTTCCTCCTAATTCACAAGATTTTCTAGCATATTGAATTAATTGCTTTGAGATTTAATTTGATGAGATGCTAAAAATATCAATAAAAAATATCAAAAAGCCATTAGGACCAAGTGTCATGTCCAACTCTAGGCTCCATATTGAACTCCAAATTTTCTTCTCCTTGATTGTTCTCCTCCTCAATGACAATAGTGGGAATATTATCTAGTGTAGCCACCAAGTCTTTTGGTGCCATGTCATCCTACTATGTCAAAATGGAACCATATTGCATTATGGAAACACTCTTGAGTTCTTGATAATTAGAGATTTTGATGTTATCATCCATAATTATCTCCTTCAAATAGTTTTTTACAACCTTTGTCATAGTTTTCTTTTCGAAATAAGTTGCATTCTTATCCCCTTTCATATGCCACGTGCTTATAGACTAGAGCCTCCAATTTTCAGCTTCATATCAAATGGTTTTTTCAAGATTTTGTTGGATCACCAACTCTACTTCCTGATATGGTTTGCTATGTCTTCAAATTCCATTTTTGCATAAGGGAATTTTCATTAATTCCCCTTTTATGATATTTAATCTATTTAGATTATTACAACTGCTAAATAGTTGTATACAATTGCTCAAAGGTGATTTTCATTGATGCGCCTTCTATAATATTAAACATATTACTTTACCATAAGGAGCATTGTTGCCATGAAGTTGTAAGCAACTTTTAAAAAGGTATTTTTCACTTGACACATTTTTTACAATATTAAATCTTTTGTCCATGAAAAGGGATATTGTCACTAAATAGTTGTAAGCAACTAACTAAAGGGAAATTTCCATTAAATCTCATTTTATGATACTAGATCCACTTAGCAAATTAGAAGAGATATAGTTACTAGATAATTCCAAACAACTACTTTAAGTGGCTTTTATGATATTAGGTCTATTTAGTTATTCAAAAAGGAGTTTGTTGGGAGTTATAAACCACTACTCTGACAACGATTTTTCATCAATACCCCTTCTATGTTATCATATTTATTTAGGCAATTAGAAAATACCTTTCTACTAGAGATTTGCAAGCATTTTCCAAAATGAGATTACCAATTAATTCCCTCTTATGAAATTAGATCTATTTAGGTGATCACAAGGAAGCATGTTGAAGCATGTTGTTAAATAATTATAAGCATCTATTGAAGGGGATTTCGCATTAATGCCCCTTTATGAAGAAAGGATTGCTTAAAGAGGGTCTTCTATTAACACCCCTTTTATGGTATTAAATCTATTTAACTAATTAAAAAAGAGCTTATTATTATGGTTAATAGTCGCTGCTTAAAGGGAATTTTTCATTATAATATTACATTTATTTAATTAATTAAAGGGGACCGTGTTACAAAATAGCTACATGAATCTACTCAAAAGGGTTTTTCCATTAATACAATTTAATGACATTAAATTTAATTAAATGCTCAAAAGAGATTTCTATTAATACCTATTTTATGTAATTAGATATATTTGGTAGATCACAAGGGAGCTTGCTTTCAGGTAGTTGTAAGTAATTGTTGAAAGAGTATTTTTCATTAATATTCTCTTTAGGTCATTAAATTTATTTAGATGACTATAATAATGTTTTTGCTGAGAGATTTGAAAGTAACTAGTATAAGGGGATGATTCATTATTGTTGTTTATGACTGTGTTAAGCAACACTTTATTGTTTAGTACGGAGGAAAAGGTGTAGTGGTGTATAAGATAAAAAGTTAAATAAAAAATTAATAATAATAAACCTAAATATTAAAATGTTGTTGTGGTGTATTAGATAAAAATTTAATAATAATAAACCATAATATTACCTCAGAAGTAAAAATAATAAATTGATTGTTGTATAGTATTTTTGTCATTATTATTACAATTACAAATAATATTTTCGAGCAAAAATAAGATAATATATAATTATCACATCAAAATAAACTTAAATAATTATAATTCATATTTATAATGATAAATGTATAATTTTTTTTTTTAAATTTAATTAATAAATATATAATTAGAATAAAAATATATATATATAATATAAATCAAGATTTATTTTACTATATAAATTAAAATAATTATTCATATTTATAATCCAAGTGCATATTTAAATTTAAATAATAAACATATAATAACTAAATACTTACATTAAATTCATTTATATATATATATATATATATATATATATATATATATATATATAATTAACCTATCCATACCACATTAAAAAATTAAATTATAAAACATGGCAAAGAAAAATGCCAAAAAACATATATATGCAACTATACATATTATCAAAGTTTTAATAGAATTAAAAATAAAAGCATTTGTATATATAGAGATATGAAATTTATATAAATAATATTATTAAGAACCAATATAAATTTATTTTTCTCTCAATGTGTAAACTTTTTTCGAGTTTTGCACTCCAAAAACGTTTGCATATTAAGAGATTTGATCCCTCTCAATGCTCCACAGTTAAAAAGAATTTTATTATATTCAATTACTAATTGGAAGGGAGTTTGCTACTAAATAATCTTAAACAATGGCTTAAAACATATTTTTCATACAAGCCCATTTTTGTTATAATAGGTTTATTTGGTTGATGAAAAACGAGGTTATTATTAGTAGTTACAAGCACTCACTCAAAAGGAGATTCTTCATCAATGACCCTTTTATGTTGGTTGGTTAAAAGGGTGCTCATTTCCGTTTAGTTATAATTAACTACTCAAATGTAAATTTCCATCGATGCTCCCTTTATGATATTATACTTATTTATCTTATTTTAATTGAGCTTGCTCAAAAGGGATTTTCATAAATGACAAATTTATACTGGTTGATCAAAAGGGTGTTTATTTCCATCTAATTATAATCAACTATCAAACTTAAACTTCCACCGATACCCCTTTTGTGATATTAAATTTATTCAGCTTATACTCGTTTTGAATGGCAACATGTCACGATTTATTTAACTTATACTCGTTATGAGCTCAACATGTTACTTATGAGAATTGAACCTAGGTAGGAAGAATAACAACCATTCCTTTCAACTACTCGAGATAAATCAAATTGAGGGAAGTTTCTTACATATTAGTTATTGTAACGCTCCCTCCTTGTAACATCCATGGGTTAAATTTTCGTGTAATAAAGGATATTAAAGGCAAAAATAATAAGGCCAAGGTCATGAGACATGTATTCCAAGCTGAATATTGGGCAAACATTATAGTGGGAATCGTTTGTGGTTTAATAATGGCTATGGAAATTAGAAAAGGCAAAGAAGAAATTATTGCCATTTAATTAAGAAAATAAAGGAAAATAGGAGAAAAGGAAGGTGAAAAGACACAAATATGCATGCAAGGGAAATTAGAGAAAAATGAAGGAAAATGAATAAAAATGAGTCATCAATGATTAAAAGGCATTAGAGTAACAGTTCACAGGATTTGGTCAATTTTGGCTTGGATCAGTTTCAAAGAGAGAGAGAGCTCCAAGAGGAAAGCAAAGGACGAACAAAGGAAAGAAAGGGAGCACAAGGAGAAAGTTGGATCAACAACTATAACAGGAAGATATTGCAGGTAACAGGTTGCATGTGTAATTTCCTTGTTGGGATGTGAATGCATGGTACATGCATTTAATTATTTGGTGGATTTATTGTCATTGGTGTGGGTTTTTATTGGATTGACAGTGGGTTCAACCTTGCCTTGCCATTTCCTAGATAGTCATGGTCTGATGGGATTCATTCTTGGTTGAGATTTGGATTGCCGGAAGATTTTGGATCTGGTTGAGGTGGTCTCGGTAAAATCCAAAGGGTTGGGGGTGGAGATGGCCTTCTCTGGGAAGCCCTCAATAGGTGGGTGGATACAGGAAAATTCCTTTGTGTATGATGAAGTAATCCTAAGGCATCCAAACTTGTTTTGGTTTTGTGATCTCGGGACTAGTTTAGGTGAGATCACTGTAGCTTGAGGCTAGAGGTGGTTTAACCTCTGGAATCCATGTTTGGTTTTGTTTTGGTTTATCCCATGTTTTCCCACATTCGTGCTTGGAATATGGCATGGGGGTGATTGGTTGAAAGAGAGAACTTGGTTCAGCCCAATATATGGTTGGGTGGTATGTTGAAGTCCCTAACTTGGTTAACTTTTGCATATGATAATATAAGTTATTCTCTCTATTGTGATTAATGGGCACATGTCACCTAGTTATTATGTGATCTTATGGTTGAATTGTCATGGTTTCTATTCTGGTTATATGTTGGTTATAGGCATGGATATATGATGTGCTCTTATTATGGCTCTTGTTCATGATTTGACAAGTTATTGAATGGTTGATGAATGCATGGGCTAACAAGTGTTATTGGAGCTAGATTGAGAGGGCATAGAGCCTTCTTGATGATTCTAATATGAAGTTCAAAATTTATGATTAGATATGCATTCATGACTTGTAGTTTCTATGTTCATCATATGTTTGACGAAATAAGTATCATGTATTAGGCACGTCTAGGTCAAAATTTTGCTCAAGTTTTGAATGGTTGGCATTATTATCATCTTAGTTGTGTTTCTAGAAAGTCATAGGCAGTTATAGGCAGTGGTTTGGAGGCTAGCCTAAAAAAGTGGCATAGATCTCACCGTCGCATGCACAAAACTGGGAAATTTTGGTCATGCCTACATGTAGGCAGCCTTATGGATGCGGTTGCAGCCTTATAGTTGCCTGCACAATGTGTCAAGGGTGTGGTTGGAAGGTGAAGGTAGTGAAAAAGTAGTTCCAACACAAGATTTTATCATCAGAGGTCGTGGATTGAATCTAGGTGATCTAGTACTCCTGAGAGGTATCAAAAATTTTTTTGTTTGTCGACCCCACTTCCACAACTGAAACTTGGAGGTCGGGTCATATCATAGTGACACTCAACTCATGTTTACCTTGAAAATCTTATAAAAATGGGTAAATGTGGGAGAGGTGGTTATGGGGTGGTATCAGAGTGGGTTTCGTTCTCTTTGGGTGATATATGATACCATGAGGTGGTATCAGAGCTTCCAAGTTGAAACACTTGGACTGGATGGGATAAATGGATAGTATTATGCGTTCATTGTGATGGTTATGGTTAGCATGCATGTGGTTATTATTGTAGTTTTGTGTTATCATGCATGATGTCGATATGTTGATGTCATTATATATCTATATCATGCTAATCTAGACTTATTTTTTCAGATGAGATAACCTCCCCTGAAATACATTGAGTAATGAATTTGATTATGTTTCTATTTGATTTATCTAACATGGTATGTTTGCAAGAAATAGAAGGTTGGAGATGAAGAGCGAAATGGTGGATTACGGTTCACATGACTCCCCTTATATGCCTGATGTGAATTATATGGAATGGGAAAGGTCATTTGGGCAGCAAGGAGAAGAGTATTCTCCTGATCTAGTAGATACACAAAGGAGTCTAAGGGAAGAGATCAGAAGTTGTAAGGAATACAATAATAGGTTGAATGAGGCACATGAAAGGATTTCCAAAGATCAGGATAAGTAGGCAGAAGTTAATGCAGTGATTCTACAAATACTTTTAGAGTTGCATAAGTAGGGACAAATGGGGGTTAGTCGTGGATATAGGCAGGAGGAGAAGACTAATGGGGAAAATGGTAGAAGGTCTCATAGGATACATAGGTTGGACATGGAGGATACAATGAAGAGTGGAAGATTCTTGGATACACCTGATAGGAGGATGGGTACATATGGGTTCTATTCTAATTATTCTTCCAGGAGACATCATCACCATCACTGCCAACATCATAGGAGGAGTGAGTACTTGTCAGAGGAGCTAAATAAACTCAAGCCTCCTAATTTTGATGGGGAGACGAAGAAATCAGAAGATGCATAAGCAAGGTTTCTTGGGATGAAGAAGTTCTTCAGATTGCATGGACGTTCAGAGAACATGAAAGCCAAGATAAATACCTTCAATCTCAAAGGGAAAGAATATATCTGGTGGGAAGATGTGAAGAATTTCAAAAGAATTAAATAAGAGGAGCTTATTTTGGATGAGTTTGAGAGACTCTTCAAGAAGAAGTACTTATCCGAAAGATTCTATGATGACAAGGCTAAGGAGTTTTATGGGATGGAGATGGGTTTATGACAGATGGTGATTATACAAGCATATTCATAGATTTGTTGAGTTATGTGCCTTATCTTAAGGATGAGAAATAGAATATTCAAAGGTTCATCAATGGTTTGTCAATAGTATTCAGAGACTAGATTGAGTTTGATGGGCCTTTGTCATTGGAGGAAGCCATCAGGAAATTGAAGCATTTTTATGAGTAGTCAAAGTGAAAGCCTAAGTTCAAGCGTGATTGTAAAGGGAATGAGAGTACTAATGGAAAATAGCCTAAGAAGTGTGGGAGATCACAAGATGTAGGTGAGAAAGAAAATATGGTTCCTTACCAGAATTTTAATGCAGCTGATAAAGGACATGGGTCTCAGCCTATAGAGCAGGAGAATAAAGGTAACGGTAGGGAACTGTTGTAGTGTTGGATTTGTGGTAAATACCATCACAAGAAGGATTTTCCCTTGTACTAGGGTGGAAAGCCTCAGATCTACAGTGCTCAAGAGGCACAGGAAGTTGGGGATTTTAGTCAGAGCATTCCTCAGATTTATGTAGCACTTGATAGCAGGCAGGCATATCATCAGGCATCCATTATTGAGATGGAAGGTAAGCTTTGTGATGGAGTTGTTTCCATTTTGATTGATCCTGGATCTAATAACAGTTATGTTAGTCCTGACTTGGTGGATCAATATTTTTGAGTAAAGAAGTGCATGAAGAATCTTGGTTGGTGCAGTTGGCTACAAGGACCAAGAGAAGAGTTCATCATTGGGTGAGATCTTTTGTATTTGAGCTTAATGGCATGCTTACATTAGCACATCTAAATGCGCGTACTTTGGGATAGTATAGCATGCTTTTGGGCATGGATTGGTTGTTCACTTACAGGACCAAGGTAGATTGTTATGAAAATGCCATTGAGTTCCTGGATGATGATGGAGAAAGGAGAGTCTTGTAGGGAAAGAAAAACCCTGCATGAATAAGAATGGTTACAGCCATGCAAGATAAGTTTTGTTGCATGAAGGGGTGTCTATTATTTGTAGTGCATATTTCCAGTGACAAAGGGGAGGATGTGGAGGATGAGGAAGTCTTAAAGTGGTACCTTGTTTTGCAACAATTTCAGGATGGTTTTCCTGCAGATATTTCAGATGTACAGCCTCATAGGGAAGTGGATTTATCTATTGATATGGTACCAAGAGTAGCATCGACATCAAAGGCACCATACAGGATGAGTATTCCAGATTTGGTGGAGCTGAAGTTGCAGCTTAAAGAAATGCTTGATAATGGATACATACAGCCAAGTGTATGTGCACCAGTATTGTTTCTAAATAAGAAGGATGGTACTCCCAAATTGTGCATTAATTACAGGTAGTTGAACAAGGTGACTATGAAGAACATGTATCCATTGCCTCGGAATGGTGATTTTTTTTATCAGTTGAAGGGAGCGGCAGTGTTTTCAAAGATTGATCTGAGATTAGGATATCATCAGGTGCGCATTAAAGAAGAAGACATATACAAGACTACATTTTTCATAATGTTGAAGTCCAACAAGAAATTGCAGCACACACACTAGTGTGGGACCAATAGGTCCTAGCGATACATTAGTATGAAGGCCAAATTAATTAATTAATTTGGTGCAGTGTTTAATTTAAATTTTCCTTAATTAAATTGGACAATAAAATGTAATCTTATCTCATGATCACTTGTAACAGTTAAATGAGTGTGATAAACTTAGTTAGCTCATGTATTTCGAATAAAGGATGGTTGGTGAGGCATGCAGATTAATTCTATTAGTTATGGAGTTCAAATTCCAGTTGATGCATTCCTTTAATGCATAATTAATCAGTTAACTTAGTTAGGTGAGTTAGAGTCAGTTGAACTAGTTGTAACTGTTTGTTGCACTAGTGAGAGATCAAGTGAATTAAATATTATTTAATTCACAATCAGTGATATGCCATGCAACTCATGATTTACTATTAATAGTTGCATGCATGTCAGTTCTAGTGGAGACCCAGTTGAGACAAAGGTTAAAGGGATGTTAAATATCAGTTGTGTGATTAGTAGGTTGCCCACATGCAACCAGACATCCATTGGATTTCCCGTGATCCTTGCACAATTTTGGAAGGCCAAAATTCCTAAAGAATAGGGATTGAATTCATCAGGAATTGCACAAGCAAGGCAGGCTGTTTAGAGGCTGAGAATTGGCTAAGTGTTGGTCAGTTTTGTCCAGGACAGTGTGAGACAGTTGTGAGAGTGCAGGAGACTCTTGTGATAAGAGTGCATTGTAATTGTTTCGTGATTCCATGGTGAATATACAATAGAATATAGAAGAGTTTTGAGCACCAAGCTTTCCCCCCGAAATTATCTGTGTTGTGGTTTGATTTGATATTTCTTTTCTTAATTTGATTAGCGATTGTGTTTAATTTCCACAATTGATTTGTAGAAGGATTCAATATCTAGCTTTAGTACATCGTTAGATCGGATTGAATCCATTGATATACACATGTTTGTATAATTTCTACACATAAGGTATGGGAATTATGAGTTTGTGGTGGTTCCTTTTGGTCTTACTAATGCTCCAACCACTTTCATGTGTTTGATGAACAATGTGTTGTGTCCTTACTTGGACAAGTTTGTGATAGTGTTTATTGATGATAGATTGATATACTCCAAGAATGAGGAATATCATACAGAGCACCTGGAAGCAATGTTGATATTTTTGAGAGAGCATCAGTTGTATGCCAATCTCAACAAGTGTAGTTTCTTTTAGTCTCATATCCATTACTTGGGACATGTTGTTTCCAATGAGGGGATGACAATGGATCCAAAAAAGGTTAAAGTTATCATGGAGTGGCCAACTCCTAGGAATTTGGATGAGGTGAGGTCATTCATGGAACTGGAAGCTATTACAAGCGGTTCATCAGGAACTTCTCGAGGATTGGCTATCATATCACATATTTTCAGAGAAAAGGGAAGAAGTTTGAATGGACCGATGAGTATGCATCTAGTTTTGAGCAGTTGAAGCATTTTCTTATAAATTATATAGTTCTAAAGATTGCGTATCTTGATAAGGAGTTTGTATTCTATATAGATGCATGCAAGAAAGGAATTGGTGGATTCTTGATGCAGGAAGGACAGGTGGTATGCTATGAGTCAAGGAAGTTGAATGAGTAGGAGCATAAATATGTGACTCATGATATTGAGTTGGCATCTATTATTCATGCATTGAAGATGTGGAGACAATATCTCCTTGGCATGAGATTCATCTTGATGAGTGATCATAATGGAATGAGGTACTTGTTTGAACAACCTAATTTGAATGTCAGGCAAGCTATATGGTTGGATACTCTCGGTGAGTTTAATTTCGAGATCAGGTACATTAAGGGCAAGGCGAAGCGAGTTATAGATACTCTCAGTAGGAGAGTGAATTTAAATCATATTTAAGCTATGATCTCTTATGGGACATATTTATAGGAGTGGATCTTGCATGCAGGGCAACATGATGAGAGGAACTAGTAGCTGAAGCAGATATTGCAGCAATAGGGTGAAGGTGATAGGGATGAGGAGTATCAACTCACGGCAGATGGCTTCATCAGATTCCAAAAAAGGATTTATGTGATAGATAGCAATGAGTTGAAGAAGCTTATATTGAGAGAGTTTCATGTAAAGTCGTATTCAATTCACCCAGGATATCAGAAGACTTTGAAAATTGTTAATAATTTCTACTATTGTTTGAACTTGAAGAAATAGGTGGTTGAGTTTATTACAAGGTGTTTGGATTGTCAACAAGCGAAAGTTGAGTGTAAGCACCCAACTGGTCTAATGAACCCTATTTTGATTCTAGAATGAAAATTAGAGTCATTTCCATGGACTTCATTATATATTTTTCGAGGACATCGAGGAATCATGATTCCATCATGGTTGTTTTACAGGTTGAGCAAGGTAGCTCACTTCATTGCAGTGAAATCTACAAATTCAGTTAGTGAGGTAGCTCAGATTTTCATCAGGGTGATAGTGAGGTTTCATGGCGTTCCCAAAAATATCATATCAGATAGAGATGCCAAGTTCACTTCCATGTTTTGGAAGTCGTTGTTTGTGTTAAAGTCCTGCAATTTACAATATCACAATGTGACTATGTATTTCTTACTTGAAATTTTTCATATTGTACATATATTTCAATATTCAAAAGCATTTCCAAAGAAGATAAAAAAGAATCAAGAAAAAAGAAGAAGAAAAGAGGTTGTTAAAAAAGGAAAAAAGAAAGCCCCACAAAAATGAATCTTTCTGAAAGTGCTGCAAATAAAAATGCCACTACTATTTAGAAAATTTTGTGCAATCATATAGCTTAAGCATGATTGTACAATTTTGAATTTTCTGCTCATAGGTTAGAATATGAATATTTTCAAAACCATTTAATCTTGGCTTATCAGTAGATAGGTAGAAAATGACATTGGTTCTGTTGTAGCTCCTAGAGACAACCTTGAGTTGCAAAAGACTAGTGCCTAGGAAATCTTAAAATCAGAGGTTAAATATGGACAATTGTATAAATGCCTCTGATAGAAAATGGGTCAAGAGAAAAATGGTTTTGGTGATTCAAGAATGGGGGAGACCATTTGAGCCTCATTCATGTGAATTCCCTATACTGTGAGAGGTCTCGAAAGGTTGTGAGGGTATATGGATTTTAAGTGGGCCACGTATAAAACAATAAGCAAAAAATTTAAAAATATGCGAGGTGTTGAGAAAGAATGGAGAAGGAACCCACAAGAGACAAGCTTAAGAGGATTAAGAATCTGTCCCCTGTGAACTAAGAGGAAATGAATATGAATGCGATATCGACAACAACAGAGGTTCATGGAGCGCGAATTAAGGGAGTGCAACAAGGTTAATACATGATCATTATCACTTGAGCGTTATACAAACACGAATTCATGAATAAGATTGCAGACTACCGACAAGTACATTACATGAACCATCAAAGCAGCATAGCATGAAAGATGATTACACATACAAAGGAGATTACTGATAAAAAAAGGAAACATATACATACTACTCCTTGCTCCATCTAGAATCCAAATAATAACTCTGTCTCATATTAATTTTAAACAACTCTCCCAAATATGTGTCTCAGAGCACAGGGAGCACAATCATACAAAACTACAACATATTTCTTCAAAATTCCAGAACCCCTCGTGCTTTCATCTTAGAACTCACTACATATATAGTTCTCCTTGAGGGTTTCTGATCAAATATTCTGTCATGATCAACCCCCACAGGTGAAACCAAAAATATCCTAACAAACTATCAGAGCGTGCATCAAACAATCACCCCTACAACAGAAAATAAAAAAAGAATTGGGTAAAATCGAGATTTTACTTGCAAAACATCACTATATAATCAGTAAAAAGAACAAAACAGTGGCCAGGGAGGCAAAATTCCATAATCTTCAAAGGAGTGGCGACGAATGGCTGAGAATAGGTGAGCCGTCCGGCCTTCATCATATGATTTCACCTGTTGTTTAAAGACCTCCACTATCTAATGCTCATGATTTCCACTTTCCGTTGTGGAATAGCCATTTTATTTGTGTGTGCCATTTTAGTTAGGATTTCCCTTCCTTTTTCCTTCTCCACTTTGTGTGAGGTCACAGGCCAACAGGTTTAGTAGCTTAATCTGAACCAATAGAAGAAATAAGGGATAGGTGATAGGTTAGAAATTTAAAATAAAATAATTTCAGGGTCTGCAAGTCTAAATGCACCCTAAAAAGAAGAAAAATGGTTAGAGTTGTAGTTTGGGTAGGTAGATTGCTAAAAAAGAGAAAGGGAGAAGAATGTAAAGTTAATCCTATAAATAAGCAACCTAAAAAATTGTTTTCCTATGATAACAAAATAGAAATCAAATTGAAAGGAAAAAATTATGCTCTAAAGGTCCGAAAAGGGGTGATTTTATATAGGTAAGAGACCTTATGATATAATTTTAATCCTAAGTCCCAACCGCATTCATGTCTGCCTATCCCCCGCCTCATTCATATTTTTTCCTTAACCCAAAGTTTTACCTTACACCTCGACCCTCACATCCCGACCCCACCGTCACACCCCACGTCACTCATCCCCACTTGTGTTAAATCACCCCGCAACTCCCCTCATCTTCACGCACCCGCCATATATATGACAACCCATATCACATTTCAACCCCCCATCACCCTCTGAATGTTAACAACAGAAACCAAAATGGCCAGATTCAATACCGCCTCTGTACCGTTACGTGTCGCACTTAGGATGTTTGTACCCCCCCTGCCAATACAACTTATCACCTCCAATCCCCTCCAAAAGAGGTTTCCGCCTCCACATAAAACCATTCCCCCACCGACCGCTGGACTATCCGTTGCCCGCTCCCACCATGCCACGTCCTTGCTGACCTGTCCCCTCATCCATTCGAATTCACTCCTGCTAAGATGGTCATTGCACCATGATGTTCGGGTCGTTTTCCAATGGACTCGTGCCACCTCAACGTCTCATCAATCACCGATTAAAAGCTAATTCACGCCTGATACACAGTTTAATCTGTTTATTTTGATTAAAAGTTGCAGAGATCGAATTTTCCGAGAATTACAGGAAATGTCATAGGTTAAACGAATTGATTGCAAGGGAACTCGTGTTCGCCAAAGGTATCAACAGCTCTCAGCCAACCGGATCACAGTCTCACTTGCAAAACATTCTGATCGTGATCCCTTCTATTCTCTCCCTTCCCCAATAGAAATTTTTCCCCTCTCTGCTCACTTTTCTTATATCCCATTCTCCATTGTAGTTTGAAGGTAAGTACAGAATATTAATCATGCCTCCTAAGAAGGACCAGGAACCTTTCAACCCCATGGTGTACCCATAATTGGATTTAGATCATACAGCCCTGGCAGACCGAGATTACAAAGTTCACCAGACAGAGTCAGACTTCGACTTGTTCGATGTCTACTGATGGCTCGAGGAAAAATTTCTCGATGAAGCCAATGATATCAGCCTGTGGGAGACCCAATTTCCTCTGTACATTTTTCCCAAGACCCACAGTTGCCCCGAATTCATCAGAAAATGCTAGGCCTGCTATGACATCATTCAGAGGACCATAGTCACCCCAACAAGAGAATTCATGTTCACCATTAATGCCCATTCCATTCAACAAATGATGCAGGCCCCTACACCTGAACAATCAATCCCCTTTTCTTTTGAAGCCCTTAGGGAAATTTACCAGAGAATTGGTTTTTCCAGTAGAGCCAAAATTCTGCAACTTTTCATGGCAACTGATGCACCAATGCCTATCAAAAACCCACCCTACCCTACATCTATTTTTCCTGAAAGAACCAAGCAGATTGTCACTGTCCTCTCTTATTTATTAGGCTATCACCATGATCAGTGGGTCGATGAAGCTGTGATGGGTTTTTTTTCCATTCTCTCCTTAGAAGCTAAGCCCACCATCATGTTTAATTATGCCCAGTTCCTAGAAAATTCCATACATGAACAGTTTTTAAGGACACATAAGAGGTTTTCAAATACACCTTTGTGTTAGTGTATATGTTTGTGTATTCCCAGTCCAACAAGTTTCAATTTTAGATGACTAAATTAAATGAAGATGCTGAGCCTCAATTTATCATCTTCTGGACCACCCTGTTGTTGAAGGAGCAGAAGAACTATACATATAAGGATTTTGTGGATTTGTTTGTACATCCAGCCATCAGCACACTCAGCAGTGCAGCAGAGCCCAGGATAAGTGAAGAAATCTGGAAGACCATGCAGCTAACAGAGCAGGTGAAGACAACAGATTGGTACTTGCACCAAAATTACACAGATATTCGAGTCTATGGAAGTGAGCTAGCCCCCTACAAATTTCCAAAGTTCCTCTCCATGAGGGTATTTGCATTGGAGTACATAAGGTAAATTATAGATGCAGATGAGCTCCATTTTATTTCTGCAAATAAGAACGCTCAGTTCAAGATAAAGACACAAGTTGGGCCTTTCATCTGCAACAGCGGAGCAGCAGGGGAAGAGGCAGATAAGATACTGAAGGGGATGGTTTTCAGTCACAGTTTCACTTGGTCTTATGACCCTGCGATTATCTCCAAGAAAAGGGTGGAAAATAGATCCACATCCTATGTTCATACACACATACCTGCAATTGAACAGTATGTTAATCAAACAAAATGGGTGGCCAACACTCTCCAAGAAGATGAAGAACATATGATCTCCATTTCAGGCATTTAGATCCCAACACCACAAGAAAGGAGGAGTGTAGAAGAAAAAGAGGACAAGAGGAAAGAACCAGAGAAAGAGATAGGGAGCAAGAGGCCAAGAGAGGATCAGTCACCTTCGGTGACTAATACCTCTAGCAAATAATTCAAGCTAAAATATAGGAAAAGGGCCCAAATTCATATGGAGATCGACCAAGGAGGTGAATCGGAGCAGCAGACAGTGATTCACATCATGGATACCCCTAAGTCATCATCAGTAGGTGGAGAGACAATGGCCTCACCTACATCATCAGCCACAATATCTGCTCAGCAACAAGGTCTACAAGCATCTGATTCTAGACCTTCCATAGAGAAGTCTGTATTTGAGATATTCAAAGAGATAAAGTTGAGGAATGAGGTGTTGAAGACTAATATATACAACCAATTCTGGAAGTAGACCTCAAGTTCACAAAGCAGGTTGTTATCTGATTTTGACACTGAGAATGGAAGGATGCATATGGCATTCTTAGAAGCCTTGGTCCCACAGCCTCAGGGAGCAGGATATTATAAGAAAGCACCATTCGAGTTCAGTGCTAAGGACATCCATCCTATTGACCAGATGGAAATACACAAGAAAACCAGGGAGATGGTAGCCTCAACATTGATAAGTACTACTATGAGCTTGTCAAAACTACAGGTGTCTTTATCCTGTACCCAATCACAGCTCAAGATGGAGAGAATATATGCCATGGCCAAAGACTCAAGGATCAAGACTTTAGAAGATATAATAGTGAAGCTTGGGCATGACCCAAACAATTTTCAAGTTGTGGAGGAGTTGTTGAAGAAAAAGAGTGTTGACATAGCAGCCCTCGGGAAACATCTAAAAAATATAGTGACAGAAGACCCCTTAGCTAAGGGCATTGAGGAATATGAGACACAAAAGGAATAATTGATGAAGTTAGTTATTGAACAGTCTGCCCAAATCAAATAGATGGAGACCGAGATGGAGAAGTTACTGAAGGAAAAGGAAGAAGCAGCTCGAGGGGCACTCATCCCACTAGAGGTTTTCTCTATCTCATCAATTCCATCAGTTGTTCCAGCAACTACTGGAGCATCCAGTGGTACATATCAGTTTTCCAAAGCTATGGAAATCATGACCCTGCAATCACAGGAGATCAAGAAGTTGGAGGCACAAATTGGCATCCTGAGGGATCAAAAGGCAAGATTTGAAACTGCCCATGAGATAGCCAAGAAGCAGATAGAAAGGTTGGAGAAAGAAGAAAAGGAATTTTCTGCCAGCAACATTTTAGGTCAAATGAAGCTGATAGTTAGGGGTAGTATCATAGATATAATGGATGGAATGTGCAATTCCATCCACATTATTTTTTAACAGAAGGAGCTAATTGACAAATGCAAGGTGGCCATTGAGAAAGCAACTTAGGAGTTGGGGGATATGCCAATAACAACCCCTAAAATCATAAAATTCTTAAATTCCAAGACCATTTTTGATCTGGAAGAGCTGGATGTGTAAGATATAATAGCAAACATACTGGAGGTAAGAAGGGTCCTCACTAAGAGAAATTTAATGAGGCAACTGGAGGAGAAGTGTCGTGAATTGGACATGGCCATCGACAGATTCTTAAAAAAGATTGAGCCTCTGAGAGCAAAGGGATTGCCTTCACTGTATGTAATCAACAACACGCTGATCCAAAAGGGAGATTACATGACCAAGCTCAGGGAAGCAGCTAAGGATACCACTAAATTTGCCAACATTAAAGAAAATGTGACTGGGAAGGTTGTCTTGGATCTCCTAAGCAATGATATTTTCATTCAACATGACCTGAAGCACGTTTTTCTCACCAGGACTACCTTCAGAAAATACACAGAGGTGGATGAAGTGTACAGACAGGTCATAGGTACGATAATTCCAAACAAGAAGGAATGGGGAAAATTGTGCTTGTACCAGGACTGAAAAGACACAATGGACACGTCAGCACAACCATCGATCGATCTGAAAAGCCAGCATCATGTCATATTTAATAATCTAGCAGCGATGACCCAAAAAGCAGAGCCAGATGTCAAGGCCACTATTGTTTCCTCTTCGTGACCACCTCAGCCACCTTCAGCCTACTTTTTGATTCACGAAGAGTTTTCAAAGTTAATGTTGCAGTCAGAAGTTAATGTTACAGTCATTGTTTTGCCAAAGATATGTTTGTTCGGGCCTTGCATGGCCACCATTGTCAAGTTATAATTAAATTGTAGTTAATGAAGATTTCCGAAGTAGATTAGAGCAAGCAGCATAGTTGCAATTAAATACTGCTTTTATTTTCATTATCAAGGGTTGGACCTTGTTAGACTCTGCGTTGTAAAAGATCATTGTATTGGAGCACTGTAGTTTTTGTTGGGCATCAATAATAAGAGACCGTTCACAGAATTATTGAGCTATGTTAATGTTGATGTTTTTTCCTCTGTGTTAATGATTTTTCTCTGTTTTTCATGTTGTGCATCAATTTATCTGATTGTAAAACAAAAAATTTGGATTAAGATTCGCTGAGAGAGCACCTTAATTCTGTCTGTGTTTACTATCTTAATGTTTTCTTCTGAAGTATACTTAAAGAATTATTAACTGCTCTTTAGCTGTTACAGAACTCACTACTTTTCTTCATCCCATAATCACACTGCCAGTAAGATCCAGTCTGCATAGTTAGCTTTCCCTGTGAATGCCCTTGAAAATTTGATGCACAATCCAGTCTTTTTTGACTCCATAGCCCAATGGATTAAGTTTCACATCTCTATCTGTCCAACCACACAATAAATCAAAACAAACAACCCTCATAATTTCTATAACTAGCCTAATATCAACATTTATAACCATCAAGCTAAATCATAAAAACAAAGAGAGCCATTTATGAGTCTAGGAAGGTTAGGTCCTGGACTCCAAAGCGGTTTGATGTTGTCCTCTATCGTTTACTCTTGTCAATCTTGTAAATTATAGGGCCACAACAATTTGCAGGCTTAGGGACAAAGTTAGCCTTCAGTACAAGTTATCATCCAAAAATAGATGGACCAGAGGATCAACAATATTCTTGAGGATATGATGAGGATGTATGTCATGCATTAGTAGAGGAGGTGGGAGGAGTATCTTCCACTGGTTGAGTTTGCATATAATAATGGGTATCAGGAATCCTTGAGGATGAGTCCATTTGAGGCTCTTTATGGGAAAATTTGTAATACTCCTATCATATGGAATGATCCAGTGAGAAGGGTATTGATTGGACCGTATATGTTGGCTGAGATGGAGGAGGAGATCCAGGTTATCAAAAGGAATTTAAAGGAAACATATGATAGGTAGAAGAGTTATGCAGATCAACATAGAGCATTCAATAAGTTTAAGTTGGAGAGCATATGTACTTGCACATCAATCCCAATAGGAGCTCCTTGAGGATTAGGTCATGTTCTAAGTTGGCACCTCAATATTGTGGGCCTTTTGAGATCCTTGAGAGGATTGGACCAGTGGCCTATAGACTTACATTGTCACTAACACTGAAATTCCATGATGTTTTCCATGTTTCATTGCTTACGAGAGATGTGAAAGATGTTGATCATGTGATTGATTGTTCTGTATTGTATGTGGAACCAGAGGGAGAGTTCCAGCTACAGCCACAGTGCATTTTGTAGTGGAAACAACTCATGCTCCAGAACCAAGCAATAGAGAAAGTTAAAGTGCAATGGAAGCACTTTGGGACCGATGAATCTACATGGGAAATGGTTGATTAGATGTGGTCTTTATATCCTTCATTATTTGTTCGTTGAAGAAAATGATTTTTTGGTGTGTATATATATATATATATATATATATATTGCAATGAGTTGTGTCATAAAGCTCCAATAAGTTGTGTGTTTGTTTTGTTTTTCAGTAGGATGTCATTGTAAATACTGCATCAAGTTATGTTATAAAGATCCATAGGCAGTATGTTTTATTTTCAACGGTTTTTTGGTCATAGGTGTCATAGAACACCGAGGACAATGTTCCCCCAAGTGGGATGGGTTTGTCAACCTCGAGTTAAAGTTTCATGTAATGAAGAATATTAAAGGAAAAAATAATAATACCAAGGTCATGGGACACATATTCCAAGTTGAATGTTGGGCAAACATTATAGTGGGAATCACTTGCAGTTTAATAATGGTTATGGAAATTGGGAAAGGCAAAGAGGAAATAATTGGTATTTAATTATGAAAATAAATGAAAATAGGATAAAAGGAAGGTGAAAAGACACAATTATGTGTGCATGGAAAATTAGAGAAAAATGAAGAAAAAGGAGACATCAATGATAAAAAGGAATTAGAGAAAGAGTTCACAACTTTTGCCCAGTTTTGGCTTGGAACAGTTTCAAAGAGAGAGAGAGAGCTCCAAGAGGAAATCAAAGGAAAGAAAAGAACAAGCAAAGGAAAGCAAGGAGAAATTTGGATCAGTGGCTACAACAGGAAGATCTTGAAAGTAACAGGTTGCATGAGTAATTTCCTTGTTGGGATGTGAATGCATGGTACATGGATATTGTAATATCCCAAAATGGAATAATGCATTGATACACAAACACAATATTTGAAACACAGAAAATGTACATGTAAGATTATGATCAACACATATATATACATAATAGATGAGTCATTTTATTCATAGGAGAAGATTCAGTTAGAATAATGTACAAAATATGAGGTATTCTAGCCAAAGCTATGGCCTAGAATGACCCTGAAAGCATGCTACAACAAGAATTTTGTAACTGGAGAGCTACAGGAATAACTACTACATTGTCCCTTCAGCAGATGATGAACATGTCACTGCTGGCTGAAAGGGGAAAAGCATATCTATGGAGCTCGGGAGCTCTGATGATGCCAAGATTCCGGACATGGGAAATATTATGGAAACCCAAGATAACCCAGAAAGGAAATTCCAAATCTACGAGAATGGAAATTTACCTCTTGGGGTTTGATCCCTGGACTGCTGGGTTATGCAGATCTAAAGCTAGATATGATCCAAATATGGCTGCAATATTTTATACACACAGATCTAAGCTTTGATGGTTGATCCCTCCTCCAAATCTCCAAGCTAGAAGCTTGAGATCTTGTCTCTTCTTCCTCCTCCTCAAAGTGCAACAACTGAATATGTAGTTGCTGGAGAAACTGCGTTGTACAAGAGGGAGAGACTCAATGCCTGCTGAAATATGCTGCAATAAGCCCTAGGCTAATGGGAACAGTGATGGAAAAGTGAGGGGATGATCCCTCACAGGATTCCTAGCTGAATTGCTAGAAACTTCCTTCCTCCTCTAGATCTGCAATGAGGGTCTGCACGATCCTTGATGGGAATGTTGTTGATAAAAGGTCAATAATATTTGGCCTGATGCCAGATCTGAAATGAAGCCCTGGGAATTCTTATCTTGAAGCTCAAGGTGATAGGAATAATCCTTCACCGGTTCTCCAGCTGCAATACTGAATACAACCTCCTCCTCCCAAACTGATCTTCAGAAATGTGTAATTCCTGAAGGCATTAGGGGAATTTTGAGGTCTAAAATGGGCCTCATAAGAAAAATGTACAACAAAAATAAACTTTATAACAACCAATAGGATTCAAGATGATGATGTCATCCATAATGGATGATTCACCATTTTTGGAGTAAAAAAGTAAAAATATTAAAAAATAATAAAATGATAAAACTACTTTTTAAACTTTCGTGTTTTAAACTATCTCCCAAAATTTTTACTCAAATTTCGGCGGGCATGACTGTTGCTGGATATACCATTTAATTCCTCATCCAAGGGAGTACCCATGTTGCATACTTCGATGAACTCTTCTACGAAGAAATGAGAAAATACATAAAAAAGCTTGATTGTAATCAGTTTTTATCTTTGTTTTCTCATTTTTTCTCTATGTCATTCATAAAGTATACAATACAGCATGGGTACTCGCCCCGGATGGGGAGGTCAAATTCGCATCCAGCGGTACTCCACGCTTGAAATTTGAGCTTATGGAAATCAGTAGAGATTAGTATATGAATTGAAAAAGTAGTTCTTTCATTTTTCCCTATAAAATTTGATGATGTCATCAAATCTTATAAGATTTTTTCCACTATTATTTTATAATTTCCTTAGGAGGCCCATTTTAGACCTCAAAATTCCCCTAATGTATATGTTATGCAGAGAGTAGGAACAATATGGCACCTATGCCTGATGATGAATGTATCTCAATAGAAAACCTTCCCATAGTAGGCACTCAAAGTCCCTCATGGGTAAGGGTGGGATTTTCGCTTGGAAACACCCTGTGCTAAACAACACTGCAGACTTAGCTAAACAGCTCAAGCATTCTTGGAATGTCAAATGAAAAATCCAAATCTAAACAGATCACACATCAATAATAATATAAATCATGCCTCCAATGTTTCCTTCATCTTCATTACATACAAAGTGAGCCTTCCCAAGCCCTGACCTGCCTCTAAATTGCACTGTGCATGTGGAAATAAGCCTCCATGTTTGACTACACTGTCTCTCCAAGTCATCCATCATGTATACATGCAATGTGCACCCTCTCCATCATGTGTGCATTAAATGCACTACTTCCTCCATCACTTCATCATGAATGCTCTATAATATTACATTGGATTCCCTCCATGATCTCAGTTGATTGCTTCAACCTCCATGATCTATCTCATGAATGAGACATGATCTCCATCCATTTCACATTATTCTTTTCTCCACTACTCCATCATGTAGATCTATGTCTACTTAATCCACATTCACACATCAAAATTGGATCTTATTAGTCTTTGAGGATTATGGGTCCCTCCACCCTTTTATTTACTTAATTAATTAATTTTATTAAGAACTCTAATATTCCAAATAATATGTGAAAATTTTGGAATATTACAGTCCTCCCCGGAAAAATGTTGCTTGTCCTCAAGCAACTGAAAAATTAGATGCAAAGCCATCTATTCCCCTTCAAATGGCATCCACATAAGGAAGGCCTCCTCCATATGCTGCAATGTGTTATGCATGTTTGGTTTCAAGGTTGTCTCTCAAGAATGCATAGAATGACTTCCAACTGTGTAGTTAGATGTCCTCCATTCTCCACAAAGTACCAAGTGACAACCATACACTTTCCAACATCATCATCAATACATGAGATACATAAAATAAAATGTTCCTTCCCACAAAGGAAAAGTTCCATACCCCAAAGCATTCCTTCATCCCATGCTTCATAAAGTACATTGAGCATTGACATGCCCTCATTGTTGGCCTTGTTGGATCTAAGCATCATTCCAACATTTTCCAAAAGAATAAATAGAGACATATGGGTAGACAAAAGTGTCAAACCATATTCTCCCAATAGTAGCCACTGGGGTAATGCCTCTTGCTTCCATCCTCCATCCCCACCATGCAAGATGGACAAGCCAAACTCCCCCAAAAGCAACCAAAGAACAAGAGATCTTTCTGTCTCTTCACCTCCTCATGTGCATCACGGAGTAAAAACATACTAATAGACATGTGGAATGTCACATCAGCCCAATACAAGCAAACACCATCATTACACATCATGAGAGTACCATGCCAAGTTCTACACAATACAAACACATAGACATAGGACATGTCATGTGATGGCCAAACTCTCTCAAGGAAAATAAAAGTGAACATGCCTTCCTTTGCTCCATTCTATAATTGATACACAAGGCATGAGTCCAAGAAATATGAGCTATTGAGTGGTAACCATACTCACCCAAGATCAGCAAGCGTAGCCATGCCTCCTTATTCATTACATGAGTGTTATTCAAGGCATGGATCAAAGAAATAGGAGCCTTTGGGTAGTAACCAAACTCACCCAAGAGAAACCAGCGTAACCAAGCTTCTTGTTGTCATATGTCATATATATGCAAGTGGTCATGAAACCCCTTGCTTATCATCCTCACCCATTCGTCCCAATGTAGATGATGAATGATGTTTTGCATAAACATGGTATCCTCCCATTCGTCCCAATGTGGATGATGAATGATGTTTTGCATAAACATGGTATCCTCCCATTGTAGAATACCATCCACCTCAAATTGATGAAGAACCTTGCACTCCATGATATGTTCAAGTGCACCTCCAATGAGATATATCCATGAGACCTTCTTCTCATCAATGGCCCTCCAAAACCAATAAGGTTTTGGATCTGTTGTAGGTAGAAGTTTCTATTTGAGCTGTGAGATGATCATTGAGAAAGAGTCATCTTGAAAGGGGAAAATATTGCCCATCTCAAGATGTATACCATCTATCATCTTTCTCTCCATTTCTTCATGAATGAAGCTGCAATTTGATTGCTCCAATAAGGAATGGGTCCTCTTCTTCTCACTACTACTCATTAACAACACTGTAGATCCCACATACAATGCTAAAGTCGTAGTTTGGAATTGTACTGAATATGATTGTGCTCCTCCCATCTTCTGCAACTCCACACTTCAACACAAAGTGTTGGGTGTAGCTCATCAATGACAAACTGGGATGGCAATACATCTCCTCCTTGATCAAATCAAGGGTCCTCTGTGTAGTGATAATTTTCTGCTCCAAATCAGCAAGGTGCTCAAATCCTTGGTTATGCACTTGCCCTGATGGCATGTCCCCATAAGTTTCAATAAGAGGTACTGAAACAATATGAGATAAAAATGGATGCATACCTTGGATCAATTGATACTCAGAAACATCTTGCAAGAGCACAAGAGTTTCCTCTTCTGGTGCAATGATCTCTCCAACTGTTGGGAAGAGTGATGGCTTCTCTTCTATCAATGTACCAGCGCTGGAATCTACCTCCTCTTCCTCATGCATCTCCTGAATCATGCATGGGACTCTATATGTCAAGATCTTAAGACTATCTTGCAAAGATGCAAGTGTCTCTCCTCCGGATACAAGTACTTTTGTAGCTGGTGGTGAATGTAGTGACTCTTTGTCTAGAGTGACAAGAATTACATCCTCCTTTGTTTCCTTAGGAAATGTCTCTTTGTGACATAGATTTGGTTTTCTCATATCAAACTTATTTCTCAACTTGTGAAAGAAATCTAAATATTTAGTCACCTTTGCATGCTCGATGTGACCAAACCACCAATCATTAGCTTCACCACGAAGATGAATTTTTTCAGTCTGAACAACCTCTCTTTCAACTACAGGATGTAGCTTGAAAAATGCATCTAACCCTTTCCTCCAAGCCTTAAAATTGCTTGAGGAAGATTCATAAAATGTAGGAAAATAGAATCTATTGTGCCTCTTCCTTCTATTGCTGCTATAGGATATTCTTTCTTCTTTGATTTTGAAGAATTGTTGGAGAGTTAGATTCTCCTTGAATGCTCTAGATTATGTTTTGTACTCTTCTAGATATAGACTGAGAGTCTCATGAGTCTCAGGTTTTCTTCTTCCTTCATTTCTATACCATTCACCTTCTTCAAAGAAAGTGGGCATATTAGATCTATGAGGAGATCTATGATTCTCCAGTCTTCTTTGTTGCTAATAAGAAGTACTGGGACCTTCTTCATCCTGAAACCTTCTTGAGGTTTCTCTTTGCCTTTCTTTCTTCATTTCACTGATATCCTTGGAGAGATCCTTCATAGTTCTCAAGAAATATGCAGCAAAACTTAATCCCTCCATTATAGTAGATCTCTACTATCTGCATTTCATATGTTGTCAACAATGTCCACAAGATGAGCCAAATATCATGCTCTGATACCATTGTAATATCCAAAAATGGAATAATGCATTGATACACAAACATAATATTTGAAACACATAAAATGTACATGTAAGATTATGATCAAAATAGATATACACAGAATAGATGAGCCATTTTATTCATAGGAGAAGATTCAGTTAAAACAGTGTACATAATATGAGGTATTCTAGCCAAAGAAATGGCCTATAATGACCCTGAAAGCATGCTACAACAAGCACTACGTAACTGGAGAGTTGCAAGAAGCAATATTACATATTCCCTTCAGCAGATGATGAACATGTGACTCCTGGATGAAAGGGGAAATGCAGATCTATGGAGCTGAGGAGCTCTGATGATGCCAAGATTCCAAATATGGGCAATATGATGGAAACCCAAGATAACCCAGAAAGGAAATTCCATATCTATGAGAATGGAAATTTACCTCTTGGGGTTTAATCCATGGTCTGCTAGGTTATGAAGATCTAAATCTAGATCTGCTCCAAATATGGCTGCAATATGTTATACACATAGATCTAAGCTTTGAGGCTTTATCCCTCCTCCAGATCTCCAAGCTAGAAGCTTGAGATCTTATCTCTTCTTCCTCCTCCTCAAAGTGCATCAATTGAATATGAAGTTGCTAGAGAAACTGCATTGTACAAGAGGGAGAGACTTAATTCCTGTTGAAATATGTTGCAATAAGCTATAGGCTGATGGAAATAGTGATGGAAAAGTGAGGGGATGATCCCTCACAGGATTCATAGTTGAATTTCTAGAAACTTCCTTCCTCCTTTGGATCTGCAATGATGGACTGCGCAATCCTTGATGGGACTGCTACTGATAGGAGGTCAATAATGTTTGGCCTGATGCCAGATTTGAAATGAAGCCCTGATAATGTTGATATTAAAGCTCAAGGTGATAGGAATAATCCTTCACCGGTTCTCCAGCTGAAATACTGAAGACAACCTCCTCCTCCCAAATTGATCTTCAAAAATTCATAATTCCTGAAGGTATATGTTCTGCATAGAGTAGGAACACTATGAAACCAATGCCTAATGATGAATTTATCTCAATAGAAAACCTTCCCAGAGTAGGCACTCAAAGTCCCTAGTGGGTAAGGGTGGGATTTCCGCTCGAAAACACCCTGTGCCAAACAGCACTGCAAACTTAGCTAAACAGCTCAAGCATGCTTGGAATGTCAAATGACAAATCCAGCTCTAAAAATATCACATTTCAATAATAATCTAAAGCATGCCTCCAATTTTTATTTCATCTTCATTATACACAAAGTGAGCCTTCCCAAGCCCTGACCCACCTCTAAACTGCGCTGTGCATGCGGACATAAGCCTCCATGTTTGACTGTGTTGTATCTCCAAGTCCTCCATCATGTCTACATGAAATGTGCACCCTCTCCATCATGTGTGCATTAAATTCACTACTTCCTCCATCACTTCATTATAAATGCTCTATGATCTTACATTAGATTCCCTCCATGATCTCAGTTGACTGCTTCAACCTCCATGATCTATCTCATTAATGAGACATGATCTCCATCCCTTTCACATTAGTAGATGATCCACTACTCCATCATGTAGATCTATGTCTAATTAATCCACATTCACACATCAAAAGTGGATCTTATTCATCTTTGAGGATTATGGGTCCCTCCACCCTTTTATTTACTTAATTAATTAAGTTTATTAAGAACTCTAATATTCCAAATAACATGTGAAAATTTTGGAATATTACACATTTGATTATTTGGTGCATTTGTTATCATTGGCATGGTTTTTTCCTTGATTGATAGTGGTTTCAAATTTTCCTTTCCATTTCCTAGATATCCATGGTGTGATGGGATTCATTCTTGGTTGAGCTTTGGATTTTCATAATATTTTGGATCCAGTTGAGGTGGTGTTGTAGTCACTGCAACAACCTTCCAAAATTTATGCCCTTAAAAAATTTTGGGGCCCCATGGAATAAGCTTGTAGCCTCCACGTACATCTCAGTCTCACCTATGCATTCCCTTTGAGCCCCTTAGAAAAACTAAGTTTTCAATACTTAAGTTTTATCTTCTTCCTAAGTCGCAGCTTGTGCAAAATTAGCTCCAATTATGTTGAAAATTGTGACATGTGACCTCCCTTTTCCCAAAGTTACATTTTGACTAGGTGAAGTCGCATGGTCATGCATTAGTTAAGTATATAGCCTAAAACTTTACGATCCTCATTGTATTTCAACCATGCGACCTCCATCTTTTAGGTCATCGGGTCGCGACATAGTCTCATGCCCAGCCTCATAATTTGCGACCCTTGTTGTCATGTGACTCTTTAACCTTGGCTCTATAGGTCGCTATGTCACTAAGTCGTAAGAAACCCAGTGTTAGACCAGCCAACATTTATGGGATCTCCCGGATATGAATTCCTAATTAGACCTCACATTGTTTGGTGTAGGAGTCCCATCCAGAACAAAGGCACGATTGCCTTATTCATAAATATATGCCTTGGCTCTTGTTGTCAGCAAGAGAGATTTATTCCAATGTACTTTCATAAATCAATGGGGGTGTACCTGGTGAGTGTCTGATTGCAAGTGTGTCAAGGTTATTCTACTACAGAGGGGGAAAAGGAATAAAAGTGGGCCTCCAAGAGAGAGGTAATAGTACCACCCAGGAAGAGACACACGTGAACCGAAGGATTCGATCTAACACCCAGTGGAATAGTTCGTAGTGGATGCGACGGTCATTACACACAACAACTTAAGAAATGTTTGTCTAATCTCCTGCGAAATAGTTCACAAGGATAGGACAACAATTACACACATAGTAATATGAGAAATATTTGTCTAATATCCTGTGGAATATTCCACAAGGATAATATAGGAGTTACAACCATTACAGTACATTCTCAACAAGATAAGCACTAAAATATCCGAAATAGTTCAACTATCTTAGTACTTCTGAAAAGTGAACATGAAGTATAAACTTCCAAATAATAGGCTTACAAACATTCATAATTCATGCATGAAGAACATGTTGGCATTGAAAGGCTTATGTTATTAAGTAAAATTTCTGAGACACATATATACAATGAACATCACTAGCTGAAAAGGGGTAGCAGGAATTTTTTCAGAGGAAGAGGAAACCATGGCGGCTAGGGTTTACAACACAAAGCACCATTATCACTTGTTGGAAGCCTCTCTGGGTTGCGCAACTTTTGGATGGAGGGTATGGTTGTGCCCTCACTCTGCATATTCAATGGTATGGATTGAAGATTGGAACTGCGAATCCGCAAACCACTCTGTTTTTTCGCCTGAATCCCCATCGCCCTATTAGGCTCTATTCCATGGTTCGTGCAGGCAGCTTCCATGAGACTGGATCCAACGCTCCTATTACGACATGGCCTTCGGGCTTCATTTCACGGGGGCTGCAGCGTAATACAAATAAGGGGTCACAATACTCTAAAGCCCAGATTAAAACTGGTGTCGGCGACCATAAGAAGGGACTAGGAACTTGTGTCGGTGGTCACATGAAGGGACTGGGATCATACCCCCCTCAGAATATAGTGCGCGAACATGGGCTACAAGGTGGAAGTTCACACCAAATTTCGTCGGACAGTTGTGCCTGTCTTCTCGACATGGATCTCTATCGCGCAAAGGAACTTGTCTTCCATATGACCTCATCTATGTAGCCAAAGAAGAACCCCATAGAAGCCTACACATGTGTTCCCAACTATGAGAAACAGGTATGCTATGTCCACTTTCAGATTTTCATTAAACCCCATGTGGGGAACAGTTTTATTATTTGGGAAAGGATACAAAAGGGGGTCGCAAAAATGAAACAAAATATCATTTCAAAATCTGGTTATCCTTGCCATTTGCAATCCTTAATCTATAGTGGGAGGTCCCTACAAGACTCCTACTCAATAAAATATTATTGCATCTGACTAGAATCCACCATATATCTCAATCTTTGACAAAGAGGAGGCACAACGGAACAACACAGAACCAAAGGACCCACAAGGGGAACCAACACTTCTAAACCAGACTTCCCAAAAGGCCCCTCATATAGGAACATCTTACAGGGGAAAAACAAAGCAACAACACCAACTGAACCAGCTGAAAATGCCCCCAAACCATATATTGCGGAGCAACTAAATTGCGTGCCAGAACTAAACATAGATACTCTAGATATCGATGAACATCGAACCTCCTTTGAATCTCAAGCATTAATCTGCAGGTTCAACAGCTTCTAGCCCAAACCAATGGAACTCTTTCATTGGATTTTCACAAAATGGACCATGGACCGTGAAATCCATCTCTGTCCAAAGGGGTTTTTCATTGTCAAATTTCCATCCTCGGAAGCTAGAGACATCATTCTTAGGGAGGGACCATGGTACTGGGGATCTACCAGACTCTTCATCACACCATGGTTTCCGTATTTTGATGCTAACACTATGGAGGTGACCAGAATGTCGGTCTGGGTCCGAATATACAACCTCCCACTTCATTTTTGGAACGAATGTGTACTAGAAGGCATAGGGAACATCATCGAGAGATACATAAATACAGATACATAGCACCTAGAGGAGAGGATCTACACCTTCGCACGAATCTGTGTGGAAGTGGATCTTGGTAAAGGGCTATCGGAAAGCATTCAACTTATTCATAAACAAAAGAAATGGACACATCACCTAAACTATGAAAATACAACATTCAGATGTAGGATATGTAGGAACACTGACCACTTTCGAAACACATGCCTAAAAGCAAAAAGAGATAACAGAAAAAAGAAGAAGATAGGGAAATTGCCCAAAGGACGAAAATTTCCTTCTGTTGGACCAAAACAGGAGACAAAATAATAAGTGGATGTCCCCATTCCCAATGAAAATAACCAGACAACAACTGATCCGGAGACACAAGAACAAGAGATGCAATATCCCTTTGACCTCACCTCCATTGTTCAGACGACAAAGGACACTAGGGCTCTGGATAGTGGGGGAATCAAAAGACAACACAACTTAGACACCTCAGATTTAGACAAGAAAAATGGAGCAATCATATAAGAAACCCAGCTTGCCCTTATCTCCGCCACACCGACACATGGTGCTTGGCGAACAGTCGAAAAAAAGAAAGGGAGAAAATCTTGATTTTCTCCCCTTGTATTATAGGTTCTTATTTGCAACTTGATAGCCTGTCTTGATTGAAAATTACTAGCACATGTAACATGTAATTTTGATTTCATTAATAAAACTATGACTTTTTTCCTTGGAAAGGTGAACATCACTAGCTCCAATAGTGGAGCATTGGAGGGACTCCTTTCTCCATAAAAGAACTAGATATTCTCTATATTGCTTTACTGGTGGAGCCAAGGTGAAAAGTTATTTTCTCATATAATGAGGGAGTATATATAACCAGGGGTGACTCTTTGACTACCCTCATGACCCTTTACATTCATGTGTGTCCTTTGGACTTCCATTTTATAATACATTTGATTACAATGGACATGATATACAATAGTGATGTGGCAACATGACCAATCATGACATGGCATGACATGACACTACTGACATGGACTGCTTGATGACATGGCAATGTCAAGCCGTTATTGCTACTGAAAGTTAAGTATCTTCATGAGAGAACTCTCCTTTACTCCTCGGCATGTCTTAGTGATATGGATTCTTCAATGATCTGTTCTTGGATAGTGGTCACAAACTAGTGTCATTTCACTTTCTCTTAATAAATCATTGTAAGTTTAGCTGCAAGAGTGTCTTTGAACACGATTTCCTCCTTCTTCTCCTCCTTTATCACCTCACCATGAATTTCCATAGTACATGTTCCTGCAATTCACTCATGACGAGATGACATCAATATGAAGACCCCTAGCCTAGGATGATGCATTTTGATCCATGAACTGAGCCCAGGATAAGTGACAGGTTGGGGAAGGAGGCTCAGTGATGGCGCAACAACACATTTCAGGTGTTAGGTCCCTATAATACTAGTGTAGCCCCTTATTGTTATTTTTAGTGTATCCCCCTTATTGTTATTGTTGTGCCCATGTAGTCCCCATATTGTTATTATTGTGCCCCATAGAAGCCCATTATTGTTAATGTTGTGCACTTACATTATTATTTTTATGTCAGATCTGATTATATTGTGACCCCTTAGGCTCTTGTATATAGAAAGGAGGTTTTTTCATTTGAATCATACAAGAATTGTTCATTTATGTAATTTAAATGAGGTTTCCCCCTCGAGGAGGATAATTTTTAAGTCGTTTATCTATCTTTTCTTCTATTTTGTGAGTTGGTTGCATAACACTTGGTATCAGAGCTGCAGGCAGAGGGAATCCTTGAGCCTTGAGATTACGCAGTGTGAAGTTTAGGCTGGGTTTAGGGACATGACTGCGGCGTAGTTTCCAGAGTTAGTGGGGACAGGCAATATGGATGAGAGCTGAGAAAGCCAACTGCGCAATTCAAGAGGTCAGGGAGGCCTGGGTTACTACGCAGTACACAATTCTAAGACTCAAGGGGTGAGCTTGTGTCTTGAGGTTACGAAGTGTGTAGTTCAAGTCAGGCTAGAGGCCTTAACTGCATAATTCTGTAGGTCAAGGTTGGGTCTTGGTCACAAAAAATGCGTATTGGAGAAGTCTTGGGAAGCTAGTATTACGCAATGGTTGAGACTACATAGCGCACAACTCTGAGAAATTGAGTTACTCGGACGGGAATTTTTCCGGAAAATGACTAAGTGTGGGACAGGTGAGATTGATGTGAACATTGATGGACTTTTACTATGATCACGCACTTATCATACTTGACGACTCAAACAACACAGATCATCTGAGACATACAAAAAAATCATTCTCCTCTGTGTGACATATTTATGATGGGTTATGACAAGTGTGACATCAAAGATATACTTTACGTCGATGGCCGTGACGACACTTGTGCGACAGTTCTCGGAACTTTGGAAATGAGTCCGACGGATACTTACATGTTTAGAACAACTCATTTACACAAAGATAACCTCTTTAAATCACTGTAACAAGATAATACATTCACTGAGGTAGCCAACATGCCAAAAGGCGACACTTTTCTTATCTTGCAAAAGGGATTGCAACACTTTAAGAAAATCAATAAAATTAATTTCAAGGTTTGCGACATCCATAAACAAGACAAAGGAAGGCTCTGAAATTTGGTATAGGATGAAATTTTGGAGGGGGTTGTAACGGCTACAACACTTGGCAACACACTGGTAGGATTCCATCTTCTCTGTTTCGATTAACTTATTTTGTGTAGGGCCTTGGTTCTACAGGGATTATTCATTCAATGTGCAGATCGCTTTGGCTTCCCCACTTACCCTGTGAATAGACCAAGTCCCAATAATTCCACTTCGGTTTAACTCACCAAAGGTTCATCTTGATCACAAAGTTTCAAACAGGGGGAAGGTGATGAAGCTTGAGATTTTAATATTTTCGGAGTATAATTTTTCATCTCTGGTGTTGCTCTGTTGCCAGCAGGCCTGGACAGTACCCTGACAGAGTCACTCCAGGAACACAAAAATTTCTCCGTTGTGAGCGAACCTGAACAGTACCCCGAAAAATTTTCTTGCCTCACCTCTCTGTGCATGAAGCACTTCTCTTCTTTCGCCTTTATTTTCTTTTTTTCAAAGAGGACTGTGCATTGGCACTTATTTATTTTGGGCAGAAGAGGGATCCCGACTTATTGATAGTAAGAGAGGTTGTTCCTTCAGAGAAGTATATAGGTTCCTCTAATTTAGTTTTACTCATTTATATTTTCCCCTTCTTCCATTTTAATAATTGGATAAGCATGAAAACACCAAAAACAAAGAACCAAATATGGGCACAAGGTTTCACGGATAAACACGAGTTCATGGTTTTCCCAAGGCTCCCTTTAGAGATGGATCTTATTTTCCTTCGGAACTTCATCGACTAGAACGTATAAAAAATACAAGGAATACGAACCAAAGGCTAACCAAAAGTTGAAGTGTCACAAGGATCCTTACACTTCAGCCACACATACAATCTCATAATCCAACATGTGGAAAACACTTTATTCACGCAATAAATGGAAACGTGAAACAAAGGGAACAATAAGAATGAAAACAAGCAAAAAAAAAGGATCATGTACATAGTGTATGGCACAGCCCCAGATTTTCATTAAAAATAATGTTTGATATTTTGGCCATTGAGAGGGAGAGAGTCAGTCTTCCCGCCAAGTGATTGGAGATGATAGGTGTGTTGGCCAAGCTTCTCGTGTAGAGTGAATGATCAAATCCACGGGGATTGAAACATTTGTTTTCCTTTTTCCTTAGGAGATTTATCCCATTTCAAGGCTAAGTCACCCACACTAAAGCAATTCTTCCCCGCAAACTTATTATCAAACCACTTCTTGATACGGTTTTGATGGAGTAAGAACTTTTCTTTGGATTTCAATCTTTCTTCCTGGAGCTTATGAAAGGTGTCCATCCTCCGCTGCACTAACAAGCATGGATTGCCTTGGGACTCTTGGGAAAGTTGGAGAGCAGGCAAGTAGATGTTGGGAGGGAGGATGGCTTCTTTTCCATATACCAGGAAGTAAGGGGAGGTATTCAAGGAAGTTTTAGGCATGACTTAGTCAGCCCATAAATCATTTACCAAAGCAGAGTGTCAATTCCTTCGTTTAAATAATATGGTCTTCTTAATGATTCAGATCAAGTTCTTATTTGTGGATTCAACGAGACCATTCCCCTGAGGGTATTAGTTAGCAGAATGCTTCAATACTAATCCATTTTCCAATGTAAAACCATAAAGCTTTAGCGATGAGAGATATGTTGCATTATCAAAAAGAAGTGACGCGGGAATGCCAAACTTGGAAATGATGTTTTGTTGCAGAAAACTAATGACTTCCTGATCATTCACTTGTTTATCGGGACTAATTTTTTCCATTGCGTGAAGTGATTTGTAGTTGTGAGAATGTAGCGATGTTTCTTTGATGAGTGTGGAAATATTTCACCAATAATATCTAAACCATGTTGTTGGAATGGTTCTTCCACTGCGATAGGATACACTGGTGTGGTTGACTTCTTATTCCTCTCGGCACACCTTTGATAGACTTGAAATTTGTGGACATAAGCGTGGGCATCTTTGAATAGTGTGGACTAGTAGAATTCGTTCTGTATGACTTTATGTGTCATTATGTTTCCCACAAAATTCTCTCCGGCTAGTCCATCATGGATATCGTGTAATATCTTCTCTAAATCACGTGCATTCAAACATTGAGAAATATTATGTTATGGTGCTTTCTAAAAATCACCCCATGAACCAAATGATATGATAAAGACTTTAGCCTTAGTTCCCTCTTTTAACATGCATAAAAGTGGGAGGGCACGGTACCATGCTCAAGGTATTGGTGCACATCCGCGTACCAAGAGTTTGTGTTGATAGTGGGGGTGGTTTCCTCGATATTATACATCTCAATTTCTTGCTCCCACCCTGAGGGACCTTCTTCTTCTTTTGCATCTACCACTTCTGCTACTAGTAGACAGAGACCATGGACCTTGATCGTGTGAACTAGTTTGATTTCTAAGTAATATTCCTGCAAACCAATATATTGTTTTCCCTTCTTTCACCCAGCTCTTGTTGAACGAGAAATGATATGACTGCTGGGTGTCGAATGAAGATAATGCAATGTTTCTTTAATAGATAGGGTCATAAGTGTTTCACCACCTTGTATACTGCATAACCTTGTTTATCCATGACGAGTTAGTTCAACTTTGGTCCTTGTATACTTGCGCTTGTGAAAGAAATAGGCCGCTCATGTAAGTACAACGTTGAGAGATGTGTCATAAGCGAAGGTATAAAGAAAAAAATCCTTGTATAAATCTAGGATATATAGTGTGGGTGCTTCTGTTATCACTTGTTTGATACCATAAAATGCGTCATTTTCCCTTTTGTCCCATTTATAAACAGCATCTTTCTTTACCATCTCCTGTATTGGTTTGACAACCTTAGCATAGTCAGAGATGAATTTGCGAAGGAAGTTGATCTTCCCCAGTAAGGACTTCATGAACTTCTTATTCACTGGGTAGGGAATCTGCGTGATTTATTTGAGCCTATCTGGGTCTACCTTAATCCCACTTTTTTCGATAATGTGGCCCAAGAGGTTACCCTTGAACATTGCAAAGATGTTTTTTCTTTGGATTGAGAGATATCATGTATTTACGACATTGCTCGACAATATTCTTCAAGTGGCGTATGTGATCTAACCTATGTTTGTAGAATATGGTTACGTCGTCTAGGTAGAACACTGCGCACTTCCCGAGAAACCCAAAAAATGAGATTTCCATAGCTTGTTGAAAGGTGGCACTAGCATTAATCAGCCCAAATGGAGTTCTCTTGAAACCGAACATTCCCCACTTCGTTTGGAACGTATTTTTTAGCTTGTCAGGTTCTGTGACTAGTACCTAGTTGTATCGTGAATGCATGTGTTGTTAATTTAATATATCTTAAACTACCTAAATTATCGACCAATGCTTGTAAACTGATGCAGTATATGTGCACCTTTTTTTCTAGGGTTCCTTATTATGTGAGTAAATTTAAAATTGAATTAGCATGTTTTTATGCACGTGTTTTACCTAAGAATCACTCAAAGTAAAAATATTTCCACTCTGAAAGGAAAATATCACACCAACATAAAGAAATTTGACTTTAAATGTAGAAATAAATATCACACTAACAAAATCAAATCTACTTCACAGTGACATAAATGAAACTAATCTTTAAGTGCATAAAAATATCAAAGTGGAAAAAATCAATCTAAATCTATTTCACACTGACAAAAATAAAGCCTTGAAAGAAATTATACTTCTAATTGCAATTTCTAACTAAATTTATTCTACTTTCTATCTAAATCAATTGCAATTTTCATGTCCATAATAAATCCATTTGATTATTTTCTTCATTCTTCACACAACGAGATTAAATTTATGAAACAAATTCTACAAAAAGGAATTGTATATCAAGTTCTATTATGAATTCTACAACAAACTCTATTTTAATTGTCACAAGCATTCTCTGAAAATAAAATTTATAATCAATGTGATAACTTAATCATATGAAACATAAATATTATCTAGAAGTACAAATGAAACCTTACATCTCCCAGGGGGGCCTCCCATGAATGCAAGTACATAAAGTTCATTAGAAACTAAACACACATCTATATGCATAGCACAGTGGAATAAGAAGCTCAATTAAACGATTGGAAAGAGATTTTAAAACAATAACCAGTCATGTGTATCATCGTGCGGAGAGGAAGGTTTTGTAATACCCTTCTTGGTTAAATTGTTTGGAGATTTCTAATCCTATATTTCTCAAAAAAATGTCTTTAAATAACATATTTTAAATAAAATAATGATTCTTCATGATTTGTTGTGAAAGAATAAAATCATGAGGCAAAATATCGGCTTCAATCAACAATCTTCTCGCTCACTTGATATGTCTTCGGGATTTTCGTTGGGTTGACTTCCAAATTTTCCTAATCCTACATCGTCCTTATCACTTTTCTAGATCATAGGGATAGGTGGATATCATTATGTTAGTTGTCAGTTACCTGTTCATATTCTTCATTCCTCCACTGGTGTTTTGGAACCTATAGATTCTTCAAGTAAGCAGCAGAATCGATTATTACCTACAGAATTGATTATTAGCTGCAGAATTGATGCAATTCAGTAGCTTGTGCTAATATTAACTCAAATAATAAAGAAACAATGAAATTATGAATAAATTATGATTAAATATTTGTTTTTTCCAATATTGTTTTAAGCTCAAACTTCATTGGAGTTATTATGGTCAAAAAGGAAGAGAATGGAGTTTAAAGAGGGTGTACAAAAGGAACAATTTTGGTCTTCAACATTTCCCCACACGAAAGATATTGCATGTCATCATGCACAAAAATTCAAAATTTTGTAACCCATTGTGTGACTAAGTTATCTCCGAGGCTTGAGCAAGAACATATAAATTAGTACTCCTTGCTTTTCTGGTAATTGTTGCCATCCTTGGTTTCTTCATTAAAATATTGCACTGTAAAATTTTGACCTTGCTCCTGAGAAGTTTATTTTTAGCTTTTAACTTCTTGTTTTTCTTGTACCAGTGGCAAAGATGTAGGAGAATATTATCATTTTGAGTTATTTGGATGTCATTTTGTATCTTCATTGCGTCATGTTCCTGCTTTAGATGTTTATTTAACATTTCTAGTTCAAAAATTTCTTGTTTAAGAGTATTTTCAATTCTAGATTCTTTTGGAGGACTGAAATGAATTTCTTCATTTATAAATTCTTCTTTATTTGAGGATGAATCAACAACTTTTCCTTTGGCTTTTTGTTCAATAGACTCTATATAATCATAGATTTCTTGTTGGAGAGGGTTGATTTCTGCAATCTTTCTTGTTGGAATTGCAATTGGTGATAGTATTCTTGGTTCGTATTCCTCCTCTAAATAAACAAAACCTGGAGACTGTTCAATGGTTGATTTCATAAGTCATGCACTTCTCTTACTTTTCCTAGTGGCTTTTGAGTAGTGAGAGCATGTTTTTTCTTGTTGGATTTTCTTGCTTTGTTCCTTCTTTCAATGGGCCTTCATCTGTATTAATGGATTTCTTATTTCTAACATTCTTTTGTTTAATATTTTCTAAAAAAATTGCAAGAGGGGTTTCATCATCAGAATTCTTTTGTGTATGTTTATCTTGTTGTATTTCTTGTGTAGGTAAATCTTGGTTTTGAATCTTAGGGTTTGAGGGAAATTTTTGTCGACTCCTTCTTATCTTAGAACTAGATTTACCTTTCTAAACTTCTTTAAAATGATTTAGAACCATAAAATCCTCCCAATTATCCCCTTTACTTCTCAAATGAGCTTCAATTGAAATTTTTACTAACCCATGATGATACAAAGCATTATCAATCAGCTTTATTTTCCTTTGGATGTTAGCAACCATTTTTCTTAAACTACAGAGTAGGAAATATGGTAAATTGATTTCGTTTCCATTAATAAAGTTCATTAACAATCGAGTATGGTAGAAGAACATGTTCCCAAAACTACCCTCACAGGTTATAAACTTTTAAATGACTAATAACAAATGTCTCCATTTTCTTTTTAAATTTGTTACTGAATTTCTTTTCTTGAAAATGTATATGTCCATACTTGGGTTTTTACGGAAGGTCTCCCACTCTTTTTCTTTGATTTTTCAGTTTTTAAACCAACTTTCCCCATTTCTTGGTAATCTGATAGCTTCCGCCATAAACGACTCTGTCAACACCAATTTGATATTTCCAATTTATGCTTCTATTCCATCATAGGCCCGAGCAAACGTTTTAGTGACCTAATTTTCATATCCAATGAACTCTTCAAAGAACTGTAACCATTGTGCTTGATGCAATTACTGCTTCACTTGTGGATAGGTTGCAAGAAACTTGGTCCCATTCGACTCAGAACACACAATAACTCCCATGTTGAGTAATTTTCAGTCCTTAGTTTCCCTCTTGACAGGATTATGGAGTTTTGGTAGGCTGATATTTGGGTAGTGGTTAAGATGTTTTCGGCAAAGAAGAATGAAACAGAGCGAAGGAAGTGGGCTATAATGCGAAGGGAATGAGATAATATATGGAATAAATGGGATGATATACGAAGGAAGGGAAATAAATTCGACTGGTGGCAAGGTTTGAATGACTCATTCATATCTTGTGATAAGATATAATCATCAAAAATTTCGTAGATTGGATCGTGAGCACCAATGCCGTGTCATAACAAGGATAACCATTATGTGAAATGGCGGAGGCAACAGTCATTACATTGAAATAATCATCTATTTGTATCATAATTCAATGTTTTTTTTAATTTTTGACTTTACATACCTTTTATTATTCCTTACTGATTTTTTCTTTTGTGGGTTTCTCAGGTTGCTCTGGATACAATCTCCATTTAGGTTGCTTTAGCTGTAATCTGTCAAGTCAACTGCATAATTGCATGAGAGCTGTAGATGAAAATTTTGTAGATGTTTTATTTCTGAAAAATAGGAATTAAAGGAATGGGACAAGAATAGGGAAATTAAAGAAAATCTAGGCTGTCAAGAATTATTATTTTCAACTTATATTTTTTGTATAAACATGCCAACAATGTTGGTTTTCATGTTTATACAAATATTATTTTTTCTTTTCTTTATAATATATATATATATATATATATATATATATATATATATATATATATATATATATATATAAAGAAAATATAAAGTAGTTTGCAATCTAAGTTAGAGAGGGAAGAAAACCTTCCATGACCAACTTCAAATCAAGATTATCTTGCAGATTTCTAATAAACTCTTCCTTTGTCAATGGGTTATGATATATTCGTAATATATGACCATTAACAAGGAAATTTATTTTTTCTTCATCAATATTTTTAATTCTGATTGCTCCATTGTCAAGGATGGTTTCAATCGCATAAGGACCAAACTAATGAGTTTGAAAATTTCCTTGAAAATCTTTAAATTTAGAATCAAAAGTAATGCCCAATCACATGGTTGGAATGTCCTCTCTTTGATAAACTTATCATGTCATCGGGACCTTTGTTGTTGAATTATGTTGGTTTTTTGAATAACATCTTGTCATATCTCATCAATTTCATTCAATTGCTCCATTCTTTTCTTTTGTGCTTCTGATAGATCAAGACCCAACTTGACTATTGTTTTGAAGGTATTTATTTGAAACTCATTAGGAAACAGGACTTTATTCCCATAAACAAGTTCATAAGGATTATGCCCTGTTGTGTTTCTCCATGTGGTACGATATGCCCATAAAGCCTATGGAAGCTTTTATGCCCAACACTTTCTATGTAGACGTACACTTTTGGTAAGAATTGCTTCAAGTACTTTATTAGTCACTTCAACTTGTCCATTTGCTTGCAGATGATGTGGAGTGGATTTTCGATGTTTGATTTTGTAATCCTCCATTATCTTCTGCACCAACTTAGATTTAAATTTAGTGCTTTTATCTGTCACAATTTCCCTTGGGACACCAAAACGAGTAAAGATGTCCTCCAAAAGAAATGAAACTACATCATTTTGACTAGAAAAAGGAAGTGATTTGGCTTCTACCCATTTCGTGACCTAATATATACAGACAATAATGTACCTTTTTTGTATTGATGGTGGATCAATTGGAACAACAAAAGCCAAAGCCCTCTTTTCAAAAGGTTCAATAAATACCCGTGGTTGTAGAGGCATCTCATATGAAGGAATAGGCTTTCCCATTCTCTGACAACTATCACATCTTTTAACATATTCTTTGGCATCTCTAAAAAGAGAAGGTCAATAATATCCTAAGAAAAGGATTTTATAGGCAGTCCTTTTATCAACAAAATATCCTCCACATGGTTAATCATGACAAGACTTAAATATTTTTGGTACTTCATCCTCTCCGACACATCTACGAATGATTAAATTAGGTCATGTTTTGTACAATTCTTAGCATTTATCCATGAATAAGATGCACTCGTTTGAATAAATTTCCTTTTTTCTCGAGGAGACAATAATAAGGTAACTTCCCTATGGCTAAATAGTTAGAAATATCTACAAACCAAGGAGATTTAATAGATACCGCAAAAAGATATTCGTCAGGAAAATTATCCTTTACAGGAACATATTTATTATAATTTTGGATTCTAGATAGAAAATCAACAACTGTATTTTCCTTTCGAGGCCTATCCAAAATAGTAAAATTGAATGTTTGTAATAACAATAACCATCTTGTAACTCTACCATTAGTAATTGATTTATTCATAAAATATCTAATTGCAGAGTGATATGTGTGAATAAAATTTTCATAACCAGTGATATAATGTCGAAACTTATTAATGGCACGTACAGAAGCTAAAAACTCCTTTTATCTTACAGTATAATTCAACTATGCAGAGTCAAATTTTTACTTGTATAATAAATGGCATAAGGATTCAAATATTTTTGTCCCAATAAAACTCCTAATGTTATATCTGAAGCATTGGTTGAAATATGAAAAGGGAGATTCCAATTTGGTCCTCTTAAAATGGGTGCTTCAGAAATATTTTCTTCCAATGTTTCAAAATATTTTTGGCAATCAAAATTCCAAATGAATTCACAATCTTTTGTAAGCAATTTAAAAAGTGGAGAGGCTATCTTTGTGAATGTTTTTATGAATCTTCTGTAATAACCAGTAAAACCAAGAAAAGTTCTAACATCTCTTTGACAAGTAGGAACTGATAATTTGGAAATAAATTCTACTTTAGATGCATCCACTTTAATTCCAACTCCTAAAATATGGTGGCCTAAAACAATTCCTTTAGTAAACATCATAAAACATTTTTCATGACTTAATGAGATATTTTTTTCTTTACATTTAATGGGAAATATTTCCAAATTTTCAAGAGCTTCCTCAAAAGAATTTCAATAGACAGTAAAATCATCCATGTAAACTTCCACACAATCATGGATTAAATTAGAAAAAATGCCTAGAACTTCCCTTTGGAATATTGCAGGTGCATTACATAATCCAAAGGGAAGTACTCTATAAGCATAAGTTCCCCATGGACAGGTGAAAGTTGTTTTGTCTTGATCTTCTAGAGCTACTTGGATTTGGTTATATCCACTAAAACCTTCCAAAAATGAAAAATACATTTTCCCTCCCAATGTATCAAGGACTTGATCTATAAAGCAAGCGGAAAATGATATTTCAAGGTAGCTTTATTCAATTCCCTATAATCGATGCGTACTCTCCATTTTCATTTTTTCTTTGGAACAATTACTAATGGTGAGACCCATTGGCTATCTAATATTGGATAAATGAAATTCACATTTAACAGTTTTTGTAACTCCTCTTTAACGATTTCCCTTAGATTTGGATTCATCCTCCTCTGAGGTTGTCGAATTGGTATGGCATTTTCTTCAATATAAATATGATGCATACAAGTGTTAGGATCAATTCCTTTCATATCAGTGTATTCCCATGCATAGGAAGAGGAATGTTCTTGTAACATCTTTATAAATTCTTTATTTTGAGATTCTTCCAAATTATTATTAATATTCAAAGATTTTACCGGAAAGATTTCTACTAAAAAATTTCCAAAATTTTCCATAGAATGTAAATCCATTTGATGAGATATTAAATATTCAACATTGCATTGTTCTTGAAAACCTTGGTCTTGTTCAGAATATGACGAAGAATCATTATTATTCATTAAATTTAAAATTTGATCTTCTTCATCTATTTGTGAAGTAGCAAATATTGGTTGTATATCAAAGTCTCTGTTATCATTATCTATCCAAACTTCACTTTATACTTCTATTTTTGTTTTTGCGTGGGGATATAGTGTGAATTTCTTATTAGAGCTTCCATCAGAGATAAACATATCACCAGATCTACAACTTATAAAAGCATCAGTTATATCTAACCATGGTCTACATAGAATGGATCTCCTCCTAAATTATTCTTGGGATTTAAAATCATAAAATCAATAGGATATTCCCAAAAATATAAGGAGACATATACATCTTCTAACACACCATATGGTTTGATAACAGATCTATCTTCTAACTGTAGTATTGTTGGTGTGTATTGAAGATTGGAAAGTTTTAATTGATTCATAGTTTGTTTACTCACGATATTGATAGTTGCTCCTAAATCAATCAATGTGTTTGGAATCTTGATACCATTCATGTGTGTTTTTACAATGGAACTACCTGGATCTAGATATTTCTGAACTGTTGGTTTTCCCATCATAATATCTACAATTTTCTCGACTAACTAGATTTTTTTAACTTCTCTTCTTTTTCTTCCTCGTTTTTTAATTCTTAACTCCCTTATTGTCCTTGAAAATATTGGTATTTCATTTATACCTTGTAACAAATTAAGTTTAATGCAAACATTCGTTAGTTCATCTAACATGTCATATTCAAAACTAAACTATTCCTTTTTCAATTTTTAGCCTTTCAGGAAAAGGTGGTTTTTGAAGAAAAAAAAAAGGTTGCTTTGCAACAAAATTTGAGTTTATTGCAGTATCATTAGAATTTGTAGGGGTGTTTTCTTTCTAAGGAATTTCTTCTTGATTAAGAGATGTTTTTTTCTCAAGTTCATCCTCTTCGGATTCTTGAATAACAATAGATGGTAAATTTTTTTCCAAAACTCTTCCAGATCTAAGTTGGACATTTTTTATATCTAATGGAGTTATCGTGCAATCTGTAGAAATTTGCTGAATAATGATTAATTATCCACCGAGACTATCCTGATCACATACAATTTGAATTCATATGCAACACATAATCTCTTCCACTCAGATCATCAAACATGCGGAAATAAAACAAGCGATAACACATCAAATCATCATACACATTAACACAGTATGTATGGGAAAGCTTATAGCTGAAAACCCCGCAGCTATTGTGTATATTATAATGGAGAAATCATGTAACAAACTCAGTACAATACTCCTCACAAGTACTCAGTACTTTCTCATGAAGTTACACACAAACTAGCTTGGTTTTGAACAGGTTACTGGTTCAAAACTCACCGCCAATTGCCTTGCCTCTATTGCGCAATCCAGGCTTGTCTATATAGAGATCCAAGGTTCGAATCTCCTTGGCTTGACAGCGCAATCATCATGGGAAATTCCTCCAAGTGTGGTGCAAATCTCATGCACAACTGATGTCGCCACTGATAGCTAACTCCACCCTTTCATCTACCTCTTTCACTGGTCTCCACTGAACTGATCATGCACTGTAGTGAGCTGATGTGTTCTTGAGTTGAATAATGAGTTACTAATTAATGAATTAAATAATATTTAATTCACTCCACTCATAACTAATTGATTAGCTAGTTAAACTAATCTCAACTAGTTCAACTAAAATAAACAGAACACAACTCCACTATCTGTCTCATTAACTCCTCAAAACTTCTGCCACTGAAGTCCAACTGAAGTCAACCATGCATGATGCCATCAAACCCTTGGAAATAGCGTAATTCCTCTGTCAGATGCATGAGCCACTTCTGTAGCTCGAACTGAAGTGCTCCAAGAGAGTAAACTGTTGTTTATAGTCCAAATATTATTAAGGATAAATAATATTTGACTTCCCTATTTTTAGGAGAGGCAGTCTAAAAATAGACTTCGACCTCTTCGACCTATAGGTCACAAAAATAGAGTCCCATCTATTTTTACCAACATGACCAATGCTCCAAGAATCTCATACTGGAATTCCCGAACCATGCTCCATATGTCTAAAAATAGACATAGTCTAAAAATAGACTTTGCGCCAGAATTTGCCTGCGGGCCCACTTAGTGAAGGCGACTTCATTTCACTAAGCTCCATCATCTTGCGGCATTTTCAACACTCCCTCTCAGCAAGATATGGATTATCTGCAACCCCTATCCTGCCTCTGTGGAATTCGAACTTGCTCCTGGTGAGCGCCTTCGTCGGGATGTCAGCATCCTGATCCTCCATGGGAACATATGAAAGCATCATGATTCTCCGCTGAACACAATCTCTGATATGATGGTACCTGATGTCGATGTGTTTGGATCTATCATGAAATAATGGATTAGATGAGAGCTTAATGCAGCTCTGGTTATCACAATAAATCACTGTAGGCTCCAAATGCAACCCGAACAATCCAGCGAGGATCTTCCTCATCCAAATAGCCTCACATGCAGCCAAACTAGCTGCCATGTACTCGGCCTCTGCTGAACTGAGTGCCACGGATCTCTGCTTCCTGCTGTACCAGGAAACTGCTGTCGACCCAATGCTGAAAAATCCTCCAGAAGTGCTCTTCCGGTCCGTTGGACTCCCTACCCAATCTGCATCAGTGAAGCCAGAAAGCTTCGCTCCATCCTCCTGTCTGTACCATAGACCATATCCCGATGTGCCTCTAATATAGCGCAATACATGCTTTCCTGCCTTCCAAAAGAGCTTGGTAGGCTTAACCATAGCTTGCGAAAGCCGGTTAACTACATAGCATATATCGGGTCGTGTATTGACCAGATACATAAGCGACCCCACCAACTGTCGATAGACAGTGGCATCCACTACCTCCGCTGAAGTAGCATCCTCCTTCCTCCAACCACCAAGAAGAGGAGTGTCAACAAGCTTGCAGCCTTGCATGTTGAACCTCTCCAGAATCTCCTGGGCATACTTGCCCTGAGAAACAAACAGTCCTCCGCTGCGCTGCCAAATCTCCAATCCCAAGAAATAATGAAGGATGCCCAAGTCCTTCATCTCAAACTCTCGTGCAAGATCCTCCTTGCATGAAAGTATCAACTTCTCATCGCCAGTCAAAATCAGATCATCTACATACAGTATGATGATCAACAGCTTCCCCTCCACCACAATCTGGTACAGGTTTGGATCTGCCTCACTCTTGGAGAATCCAAGCCCGTTGAAGTAGCTGTCTATCCGAGTGTACCAAGCACGAGGTGCTTGCTTCAGCCCGTACAGTGCTCTCTTGAGTCGGCACACATGCGACTCACTGCTGAAGATCTCGAAACCTTCAGGCTGCTCTATGTACACCTCCTCCTCAATGACTACGTTGAGGAACGCAGTCTTCACATCCATCTGATGAATGTGCCACCCCATCTGCGCTGAGAGAGAAAGGATCGTCCGTATGGAAGAGTACCTTGCGACAGGTGCAAAGGTCTCCTCATAATCGATCCCCTCGATCTGTGAAAAGCCATGGGCGACAAATCTCGCCTTGTACTTCTCCACACTCCCGTTAGCCGCCTGCTTCACTTTGTAGATCCATCGCGAACCCACCACTGATTTCCCCACCGGTCTTGGGACAATCTCCCATGCACTGTTCCTGACGATCGAATCATATTCTTTGATCATGGCATCAACCCATGCGGGTTCCTCCACAACTTCCTCAAAAGAGGATGGCTCCGTCATGACACATTGACTCACAAGAGCCATGTATCCAATGTACCGATCCGGTGACTGCCTCTGTCTGCACTGTGCTGTAGGTGGTCCTACAACCTTCTCTGCATCCCGAGCCAGTCGCTCAGCTTCTGTAGTGCGCATGCGCCCTCTGATGGTTGGCGCTGCATGGGTGGTTTCTTCCACCTCTTGAACTTCCTCTTGTGGCTAATCCACATCCGGAAGCTCCTCCTTAGGAACTAACAGCTCCTCATCTGCATGCAAGTGTAGCTCCCTCTCAAGCGAACACTGCATGGCTTTCTCCTCCTGGAATTTTATATCCCGTCGCACAACAGTCTTGCGACTGTCTGGCACATACACCCGATAGTTGTGAGGTGTATCAGTGTACCCTACAAATATTCCAACTTCAGCAGTTGGATCCAGCTTCCTTCTCGCATCCTTCGTCACATGCATGTAGACAGGAGAACCGAAAATCCGCAAATGGGAAATATCAGGCCTCTTGCCAGAATAAGCCTCCTCTGGTGTACTCATGCCAAGAACCTTGTGAGGACAACGGTTTTGCACATACACTACTGTATTGCATGCCTCAGCCCACAAGTGAAGGGGTAGGCCCTGATCATGCAACATCGCCCGTGCAGCACCCACGATCGTTCTGTTCTTCCGCTCAGCCACCCCGTTCTGCCGTGGGTTATGGGGTGCGATGAGCTCTCTCCGAATCCCTTCTGCGCTGCAGAACTCCTTGAATTCAGCCGAGATGAATTCACCACCGTTATCACTCCTTAGAGCAATAACCTTCTTCCCCGACTCCTTCTCGACCAGTGCTTTAAACTCACAGAACTTCGCGAATGTATCGCTCTTCTTCGGCATGAAGAAGATCCAGCACTTTCGAGAGAAATCATCAACAAAGATCACATAATACCTGTGCTTTGCTGTCGAAGCAACTGAGAAAGGACCACACATGTCTGTGTGAACTCTCTCAAGGATCGTCGTGGCGCGACTATCCTTCTCGTGAAAGGTGGCTTTCACATACTTCCCTAAAGTACACCCCTTGCACTGATCTGACTGCGCAAGAGTGCCCTTAGGAAGCCCAGTAGAAATCTGCTGCAGGATCTTCAAAGCTCCATGGTGAAGGTGGCCCAATCTCCTGTGCCACAGTTCACCCTCATCATCCCGGCTCACCACTTCTCCCGCCTTGCATGCCATTGCTGCGCAGCCATCTACTTGCAACTAATAAAGGTTCTTGGTTCGAACCCCTATCTTCCGGGTCTCTCCAGTAGTCTTACTGCGCAGGAAGGCTTTTCCTTCGCTGAAGACCACATCATACCTCTTATCCTCCAACATCGCCACAGAGATCAAGTTCTTCTTCAATCCAGGTACATGCATGACATCCTTCAATACAAAGGGCTTACCAGACTCCCTCTGAAAGGATATGGTACCGATACCAGTCGCACTGTATCTACCATCATCGCCCATCTCGATGTGCACACCCAAATATTTGTCCTCCAGATCCGAGAACAAATCCCGATCTCCCGTCATATGAAATGACGCACCGCCGTCCAATAACCACGCTGATCCCAACACACTTGAAACCAAGCATGCGATCAGTGAAAATTCAAGCTCGAACTGTGAAGCCAAGGCTTCTCCATCTACAGATCTTCCCGCTTGCTTGTTCTTCTTATTCTTTGGACAATTGGTAGCATAATGTCCATGATCATGGCAGTGAAAACACTTCACTTTCGCCATATTCCTGCTTCTTTCCCTTTGCACCGGAATGAGAAGGTTTCTTACCCTTCCCCTTCTTTGCTTTGGCAACCAAAGCACAGTTTTCTTCATCAGCTCCCTTTGATGAAGATCCATCTCGAGTAGTCCTCCTTATCTCCTCCTGCATGAGATCCGCCCAAAGGCACTCCCATCCGTGCAGCTTCTCCCGACCATTGACACTATCTTGATATGAGTGCCAAGCCTTCGGAAGACCAAGGAGAGCCAGGTCGACCATGTCCTCGTCTTCGACAGTCACCCCCACACTTCCCAGCTCATCTCTGCACTGAGTGAACTTCGTGAGGTATTTGGCGATACTGTCGCCTTTCTCCATCTTGATGTTCTTGAGCTTATCTTTGAGCGCCAGCTTCCTTTGGTCACTCTTACTCTGGAATAGATCCATCAAAGCTTTCCACATTAAATATGGAGAAGCCTTTCCATGCAGGCTGGATATAATATGATCCTTGACGCCCTCCAACAGGATCCTTCGACACTTTGCCATCTTCTTTTGCCATGCATCGGCTTCAGCAGCATCAGTGGGCTTTTGGACATCAGTATCTATGAACTCCTTCAGACCATTATCTTCTAATACTGCCTCCATGCGATCCTTCCATGCAACATAATTCGAACTGCCTTCAAGAGCATATTCGAGTCGCAAACCGTTGAAAGACATTTTCAACACTGGCACCAAGAAAACAAAATTGTTGCAAAATTTCAAATTCCACCTCAAAGCTCAACCGCTCTAGATCTTTGAGAACAAATTATTTCTAGCACAGAGATCGACTGCAAGGGGCATTTACCAGACCTTTCACTTTCCGAAGAAAGATGAATCCGGAGGCTACCTGGCCCGCATGCAGACTCTGTCTACCGAAATAAGTTTGTAATCACTGTGATGATCAATCTTTGCTTCAATAGCTTCGATACCATGTAGAAATTTGCTGAATAATGATTAATTATCCACCGAGACTATCCTGATCACATACAATTCGAATTTATATGCAACACATAATCTCTTCCACTCGGATCATCAAACATGCGGAAATAAAATCAAGCGATAACACATCAAATCATCATACACATTAACACAGTATGTATGGGGAAAGCTTATAGCTGAAAACCCCGCAGCTATTGTGTATATTATAATGGAGAAATCATGTAACAAACTCAGTAAAATACTCCTCACAAGTACTCAGTACTTTCTCATAAAGTTACACACAAACTAGCTTGGTTTTGAACAGGTTACTGGTTCAAAACTCACCACTAATTGCCTTGCCTCTATTGCGCAATCATGGCCTGTATATATAGAGATCCAAGGTTCGAATCTCCTTGGCTTGACAGCGCAATCATCATGGGCAATTCCTCCAAGTGTGGTGCAAATCTCATGCACAACTGATGTCGCCACTGATAGCTAACTCCACCCTTTCATCAACCTCTTTCACTGGTCTCCACTGAACTGATCATGCACTGTAGTGAACTGATGTGTTCTTGAGTTGAATAATGAGTTACTAATTAATGAATTAAATAATATTTAATTCACTCCACTCATAACTAATTGATTAGCTAGTTAAACTAATCTCAACCAGTTCAACTAAAATAAACGAACACAACTCCACTAGCTGTCTCATTAACTCCTCCAAACTTCTGCCACTGAAGTCCTAACTGAAGTCAACCATGCATGATGCCATAAAACCCTAGGAATAGCGTAATTCCTCTGTCAGATGCATGAGCCACTTCTGTAGCTCGGTAAGTGCTCAAAGAGAAGTAAAGAAATTTAGCAATTTTTATAGTCAAATATTATTAAGGGTAAATAATATTTGACTTCCCTATTTTTAGGAGAGGCGATCAAAAATAGACTTCGACTATAAAGTCCTGAAAATAGAATCCCATCTATTTTTACCAACATGACCAATGCTCCAAGAATCTCAGCTAGGAATCCCCGAACCATGCTCCATATGTCTAAAAATAGACATAGTCTAAAAATAGACTTTGCACAGTGCTTCAGACATAGTGAAGGCGACTTCATTTCACTAAGCTCCATCATCTTGCTACATTTTCAACACAATCTTGGAAATTCTGACCTTCTATATTGTATACAAGTTGTGAAATTTTATATTCAGATTTGGAAGTGGCTGAGCAAGTAGTTGATTGGTTTTTTAGGGGTATGATGTGGGTGGTAATGGAAGTGGTTGATTAGAAGGATGAGTTTGAATTTGAGATTGTGGAAAGGAATTTGATTAATGAGAATAATATGGAGGTTGATATGGAATAAATGGTTGTTGAAACTGATTATACGGAGGATATCTAGGAGGGTATTGCCAACCCTGTGTACATAATGGATTTTGATGTGGCCAATTTTGCCAAGGCATTGGGGTATTTTCAATTATTCTAAGGTTGTGCATATGATTGGTATTGAGGATTAAGACCTTGTAATATTTTTGGTTGTTGTGGTTGCCATGGTCTTTTACCAATAAAACAAAGTGACCCAGCTTAGCTTGTTTTGGCTTCATTTTTTCAAGATTTCTTTAAGTCCATGGATTGAAGGGAATCCCTTTGTGTCATGGTTTTCTGCACAGATAGCACATATTTCTACACGATCAAGAGGACATTATCTTAGAGCATGTTTATTTTTGCATCTAGGACAAAAAATTGATAATGCAACATTTTCAGCTTTTTGCTTGTTTTGAATCTTAAGGGTATCTAGTTGTTCACTAAGACTCCCTAAAATATATGTTTTGAAGTTGGAAAGAAAATTTCCTATTTCGGATCTACTTATTGTCCCAGTTTCATATTTATTGATCCTTGACATTACAAGGTCTCTTGGATTTTGCCTGGTTCTACCCTTACCTCTTGAAATATGCATACACAATTCACAAATTTCTCTAAATGATAACTGAGAAACATCTACTTATCCCATTAAATTGAGAAGATCTACCCACTCATCTCTAATGGATTTCAACAAAATATCTTTCAAAGTTTCATCATCTAGATTATGCATTTTAGCCCTTTAAACATTATAAGCAAATCTTTCAACCAAATATTCAAGATTTTCATCCTCTTTTTGCATCATTTTAAATACTTCATCTTTAAGGTTATAAGGCGTACAATAATCTGTGTATGCCTCTAAGAGCACATCTTTCATGTCTTCCCATGTTCTTATGGTATTTGTTCCTAATCCCATAAACCATTTAAGTGCTCCATCTTTAAGAGTGGATGGAAACAAATTCATTTTTAGAGAATCAAGCAAGTAGTCAGAAGACTAACACAAGACTTCAAACTCAAAAAGAAATGTTTCAGGATCCTCATGCCTTACTCCATGGAAATTAAGGAGGATGGAGGGTGAGATATTCTTCATTGTGGTTGTGGTATCTTCATCTAAGATGGTAAATCCAAAAGTTTTTGGTTGCGGCTCTACCACCTCTTATGCCTCTTCCTCCACTTCCTCTTGTATTTACTCATCTACCTCTTCCTCCTCCAATCCTAAGTTCACCATTCACATTATGTACTTATCCTTCCCCTTCTCCTGCCATACAGATTCCTCAGAGCTAATATAAGGTTCTAAAATTGGATTTTCTAGTTCCTCCTCTAGTTCATCTACCAATGGAATGTTAAAATAGGTCTCTCCTTCCTCTTCATTAGGGACTTTCAATTCTTGTCCTAGAAGTTTTTCTCCGGTTGAAGATAGAAATATTACTCCTTCTAATGGGGATGTAGGTTCTTCTACCACAACTTTAGTAGAGGAAGTTGGTGAATCCCTAAGTTGGATATCAGATCTATGTACCTCACAAAGTTTATGTATACCTACAAATGATGGAATACGAGTTCCAGTGGATGTTATGACACTACGGAGTATTGGTGGGGTGAGTGGTGATGCTGGAAACTCCTACCTATACTTATAAATCTACCCCTAGAATCCCTTTCTCCTTGCATAAACTTTTTTAAATCACTTTTTTCAATTTTTATTCAAATGAAAAGAATCCTATATACACTTCCCCGACAAAGGTGCCAAACTGTTGGTAATTTACTTGATATTAAATTACTTCATAAATGATCGACCGGGGCTTGTAAAATGATGAAGTATATGTGCACCATTTGTGCTAGGATTCCTTATTATGTGAGTAAGATTCAAATTTAAATTAGGATGTTTTTATGCACATGTTTTATCTAAGAATCACTCAAAGTAAAAAGATTCACTCTGAAAGGAAAATATCACACTGACAGAAATAAATCTCACTTAAAATGCAGAAATAAATATCACACTAACATAATCAAATCTACTTCCCACTGACATAAATGAAATTAATCTTTAAGTGCGGAAAAATATCACACTCGAAAAATTAAATCTAAATCTATTTCACACTGACAGAAATAAAGCCTTGAAATAAATTATACTTCTAATTGAAAATTATAAATCAAATTATTATACTTTCTATCTAAATCAATCACAATTTACATGTGCATAATAAATCCCTTTGATTGTTTTCTTCATTCTTCACACAACGAGATTAAATTTATGAAATAAATTCTACAAAAATGAATTGTATAGCATGTTCTATTACGAATTCTACAACAAACTCTATTTTAACTGTCACAAGTGTTCTAAGTTATAATCATTGTGATAACTTAATCCTATGAAACAAAAATATTATCTAGAAGTAAAAATGAAACCTTACATCTCCCAGGGGACCCTCCCGTGAGTGCAGGTACACAGAGCTCAATAGAAACTAATTGCACATCTATACAATAAACATGGTGGAATAAGAAGCTCGATTAAATGATTGCAAAGAGTTTTTAAAACAATAACCAGTCATGTGTAACATCGTGTCGACGGGAAGGTTTTATAACCTCCTTGGTTAAACTGTTTGGAGATTTATAAGCTTATCCCTCTCAACAAAATGTCTTAAAATAACATTTTTTAAATAAAATAACGATTCTTCATTATTTTCTATCGAAGAAGCAAATCATGAGGCAAAATATCAGTTTCAATCAACAATCTTCTCGCTCGCTTGATTTGTCTTCAGGATTTTCGTTTGGTCGACTTCCACGTTGACCTGCTCCTACCACATCCTTATCACTTTTCTAGATCATAGGGATAGTTGGATATCATTATGTCGGCTTTCAACTACTTGTTCATATGCTTCATTCCTCCACTGGTGTTTCTAAACCTATAGATTCTTCTAGTAAGCTACAGAATCTATTATTAGCTGTAGAATTGATTATTAGCTACATAATTGATGCAATTCAGTATCTTGTGCAAATATTAAATCAAATAATAAATTAAACTATGAAACTATGAATAAAAGATGATTAAATACTTTCTTTTTCCAATAACCTTGCAAGCTAACACTTAATTGGAGTTATTACGGTCAAAAAGGAAGAGAATGGAGTTTAAAGAGAGTGTCAAAAAGGAACAATTTTCGTCTTCAACAACTCGTCAAGCAAAGAGAACATCTCAGACCTCGATATTGTTTGTAAAATTTGTTTCATGGATGGCACAAGGTAGTTATCCTTGTTCGAGGCACAATTAATATTTCAGAAATCGACACACAAGCAGATGTCCCTGGACTTACTTCTGACTGGGACCAAATTTGACACCCAAGTTGAGTGTCACACTTTGTAAATGATCTGAGCATCCAAAAAGTTCCTTAGTTCTTTCTGGATGAGAGGTTCAATCGTGGGATGGATTTTTATCAATTTTGGTTGATATGGCTCGGCCCCTTCCTTTATTAGTATAATATAATGGATGATTTGTATGTCATAAGTTTTGAGCTCATCATATGTCCATGCGAATACGTCTTAGTGATGCTTGAATAGGCAGATGAAGGCTTTCTTCTCTTGTGGTGTACAAGAAGTACTGAGATTAACATATTTCAGATCCTTCTCTTTTCCCAAATTAATCTGCTCATGTGACAGTGTGGAGCTATGATTTTTAGCATTTGCGGGTCCTTGGAAGTGATTTTGTAGGTCATATAGCTTTTCCAAGGATACCTCACCCTTAGGGATGAGGTTTCCTTTATTCTTACTAACTGCATCCTGCAATGCTTCTTCATGCTCGTCCTTGTCGATTGTTGCGTCTTTGAATACGTCGGCACTTGCCATGAAATGCAATATCTATTGGTCATCATCAAAAATGCGTAAATTAGTGACATTGTCGAGGATGGATAGTTATAAATAATTTCAATAGAAAAACCATCCCTTAATGATGATAACCTAGCAGCAGCATTAGCTAACGCATCCACATCTTCGTTTTGCATTCTAAAAAACAAAAATAATATTGAGAGCTTGGAAATGTGAAAGTAAACGCCATACCTATTGCTGATAACTCTTTAGATGAAGTGAAACACAATGAATGGTATTGCGTACCTGTCATAACACTATTTGTGAATTACTTGTTTCTTTTAAGGACATAAAATTGAGGTCAATGGCTCTTTGTAAGCCCAAAACGAGTGCCTCATATTCAGCAGTGTTGTTTTTGCACTTGAACTCCAAGTGGCTTTAGATCAGGTATTTTCTCCGCATCGGTCCACTAGAACGCAAACCGTTGTTGATCCATCCTATGCTTTTGAACCATAAAAATAAAGAGTGTACAAATCATATGCACAAGGGTCGTGAACCGCACTAGTAGTACTACTACTATTGCAACTATTAATTGTACATAATTCATTTGCACCACTTGGACTAGGAAGGAGCTTCAACTGTGTTTCTGGTGGGACTGGGGAATGCTGTGAAAGATGGCACCCCATTTGTGTCTCCAGGAAGAAATTGACAAACACGAGTTCTGCGAAGGCCATTGATTCATTATGTTTGTTCAAGGGAGTCACTTTTTGTTTCATGTATCTCTCTGAGTCTACTCGAATTTGGTTTTCTCTTCCCTAATACGGAAGCCATAAGGGACATCAGTATGTAGAAAAGTATCCTTGCAGCTTGCTTGACCAACCTCTACTTAACAATAATCCATATGCTTCTGGTGTGTCCACAATTACTATGTTTATGCATTGGTGAACTCGTTTATCGAATGACAAGCGAATGATTACATCTCTGAGTTCACAAATCGTATGGAAAAGAGTTTTGTCCAACTGAATAATATGTACATCAGTTTTGATCCATGTTTCATTGATTTTATTTTCTATATAAAATGGCATTACATTTACTGATGCGCCAAAATCAACCAATCAATCATTGTACATTGAAATTGAAGATTTCGAAGGTTAGGAGAAAAGGGGGGCAGAGTGTGTTTACTTCCAATGTTAAAGCATGAAGTGCCGATTAGAGAGAACCAGAAGACATACCTGATCCCTTGTCTAAAGGGGAAATATTATCTGTAAAAGAAAGTCTCTCTAGTCTATGATATTTTTTAGCTCGAATAATGGAATGTTTGCACGAACCTTCTTCATGTCTTCCACTATGTTATAGTCCATAGCAGGGAGGGAGGCCAGAGTGTCTGGGAGAGAAACCTGATTTGTAGCTTCCAGAGAAATGGTCTTATATTTATTATTTATGGAAGTAGTTTTTGTTGAGGCAACTTTCCCGAAATTTTTGTGAGTGTTTTGCACTGAGTTGACTAGCGGACCGATTTTCCTTAACTAGGCTTATTTGAATTTCTTCTTTGTCAACTGTGTTGTAGTGGTCGACCCTTGGCTCCTTAAATTGTACCAATTTGACTGTGGTTAGGTTGGGGGTTCACTCAGAGGTTGTTTCAAGACTGTGTTGTTTTGGGATGTAAGTACACAATTGAACATGTTAACTGCATGCCCAAGACTTGGAGTCTCTTCGGGTGTAGCATCTTGTTCCTTTTCTTCTTCTAGATTTGTCTTCTCATCAACAAGTATCGTGTCGCTGAAGTGCGTAGCAATAGATCTCATGGTGTGATTCAATTGTGGGCATGTTTTCTCGTAATGGTAATCTTGATGATACGAACATTATTCGATCATGCCCAACTTGTCAAGGTTCAACGCTAGGTTTGAACTCTGTGCAGATTTGGCTGGTTGATTAGTATTGCTACCCGAATTTGAAGTTATTTTAAATGGGTTGAATATTTGAGGCTTACTGCTAACAGTGTTATCACTTGACCCTTTTTTAAGTTCTTCTAGCTAAGTTGACATATTTTTAAACATGCAGGTCAAGTTCTCAAGATCAGGTGATTCCTTTTCTTTGGCCTTTTTTATTGAGGCCTGAGACCTTTTACTTGTATCATTGGAGTCCTTTGTTAGTTCATCATCTGCAATGACTCCAATTATGCGTAAGTATTTCTCAAACATGATTTCTTCTTCAAAATTTTCTGAAATTGATGGTTTCGTAGTCTGCTTCATGAACTGTGCAATGCTTGTTGGCAAGGCAGAAATGTAGTAGTCCTTAGTAATGGAGTCATGAGGCTTGGTGTCTTCTAGAAATATGTTCAAGACACGATTGAACCTCTGATTGAAATCTTTCACTTTTTCTTTTAGCTCCATTTTTAGGCTACCTAATTCTTTCAACAACATGACAGGGGTCTTGTCATTAGCAAATTTATAAAGAAACATTTTCTTAAAGCCCCTCCAATTCTAGATGGAGTTTGGGGGAAGGTTGTGATACCATACAGCTGCTCTACTATCTAAGGTACATGGAAAAAGTCAGCATGCAACGTCATCATAGTGTACCTCGAGAGTTTGCAGATGTAGGTAGAAATTTTCTGAGTGGTCTTTCGCTTTAACCGTTTCATCGAGGTCGTACTTTGTTAATGAATTTTTTGGGTGCCTTGGCATTTTATGCAGCACACCAGAAAGTGTGAGTGGGCCTTGAGATATCCAATCTAGATCTTGGTCTGCAATATCTTTGTCTTCGTCCTCCTCTTCTTTTTAAGAATTTGATAACTCTTTTTCCTCTTCGTCACCGCCTAACCTGTGGAAGGTTACGCCAGAGAGTAGCAAGTTGTCTCCTTCGCCACCACTGAATATTGGAGGTTCTTTTGAATTCTATGTGGAAATGATAGCTCTTCAAGGGTGGAAAGAACCATGTATTCCAAACTGGATACCACTACTCATGTAGAGATGGTCTTGTTCTTCTTTGGATAAATGTAATATTGGATACTCCCAGGATCAATCCAACTCTTTTGTGAACTTACAGGTTATCGGATGGATAGCCTGGATCTAATTATATGAGATTTCACAAGTTCGTGTGGGTTTTGTTTTAGAAGAGTCACCAACTTCTTGAGTACAAACAGGGGAGGTGGAGTGTATGTTGTTTCCTTGATCATAATATGTAACTTTGGGGTTGGTGGGTTTATCAGCTATAAAAAAAACTGGCTTCCCTCCTAGTGCCATAAATGTTTACGGTTTTGGACCCGCAAACATTCAGGGGATCTCCCCGATATGAAGTCCCAATTATACCTCACACCATTTGGTGTAGGAGTCCCATCTAGAACAAAGGTTCGGTTGCCTTATTCTTAAATATATGCCTTTCCTCTTGCTGTCAGCAAGAGAGAGTGATGCCAATATACTTTCACAAAGTAACGGGGGTGTGCTTGGTGAGTGTCTAATTGCAAGTGTGTCAAGGTTATTTTACTAGAGAGGGGGGAAAGGAATAAAAGTGGGCCTCCAAGAGAGAGGTAATAGTACCACCCAGGAAGAGACACACGTGAACCGAAGGATTCCATCTAACACCCAACCGAATAGTCCATAGTGGATGCGACGGTCATTACACACAACAGCTTAAGAAATGTTTGTCTAATATCCTGCGGAATAGTCCACAAGGATGGGACAGCAATTACACACATAGTAATATGAGAGAGATCTGTCTAATATGTTGCGAA
>CM076583.1:688020243-688043439 GCA_034641835.2 Pinus albicaulis
CCATTTATTTTCCCTTTTCCTAGGCATCCATCTGAAATTGAGATCCATTCCCCTTGGCTCTCAGTCACTTAGGTTTTTAGGGATCCTATAAAGCCCAAATCCTCATTCCAGGCCTCGATTTTCCACCAAGTCACCACGAAGAATAGGTCGCACGATCTAAAGACACGATAGTCTAAAATATGCGACCTTGCGACCTATCCATCCCTACGAACCCTTCAACCTCACGAATTTCATGAGCCAAATACCTTGCGATCTATTCATATCTACAATCAATTCATCCCAAATCTCCAAGTCACTGGTTTGGCACTCCTTTTATTTCCGACCCCCTATGCAATGCGACCCAATAACCTCCCTTTAATCTAAACCCTTGCCCACGACTATTCCCCATGTTTTGAATCTCTTCTTGTGATGTGCTTTTATGTTTTATATAATCAATGTCATCTCTCTCATCTTGGGATTGCTTGTTTGACATGCTAGGTGATGATGATATCGATTACATTTCAATATCTTATTTCTCAGGAGAGATGGCGCCTCTAGTAGCTAAGTCCTCTTGTAATATTGTTGAAAGCAGCACCCAAGAAGTTCCCTAAGGACCACCACCACCCATCTACCGAGATAAAACATGCAATGTCAATAAGGCTACCAAAATCTCATGGTTCGACATGTACTTTGAATTCTCCAAGAAGAACATCCCTCAGGATCAGGAGGACTTCAGGTTGTACATCAACATAAAAAGGTCTCGGCTTCACAAAGTGGCCCCACACTCCCCTGTTTTCCCTTGTGTGAAGACCATTCTCTATATATTGCAAAATAATTATACAGATCGGTGGGTGATAAGGAGTCACAAAGGTGAGGTTTTTCCACTATATCCTCCATAGACATCATTTCTTATTAGAGGTTTTCAGAAATGGAAGAAACCTTCAATACCAAGTGGATGTCATATTTTCCAATAGAAACTAAGGATATTCTAATATCCTAGTGGCAATACCCCTCTAAATTTCAGGTAAATTTTAACCAATTTACAGGACCAAAGGGTTGAGGAAGGTCTACCAACTCATGGTTGTGATGATGAATAGGTTAGACAAGAGGCCTAATATTGATACCTTTCTCAAAACATGGGCACCTAGCATGTATATTGTTGCCACTAGGGGTATGATATTCAACTGGGAAAGCATCCTCGCTTTGTCAGTGAAAACCAACATATAGGCAGCAAAGAGCTTGGAGGAATACCAACCATCATAGTTTTAAATGGCTTCGTACTTATTGGTTGTAGTGTGTGCAAGATGGCAGTTTGACGGTTGGACCTACAACTAGACAATGGATGCATCAAACCTTGTGCACCTACATTATAAGGTCTCATGGGACCCAAGTTATAAGAGTATGCATGATTCTACTTCAGAACCATTCATTGCCCTGTTATATCAATTACTCTTTGGAGAAGAAGCACCTTGCATGTCCAATATGGATTAAGAGATGATCACCAGGTTGGCAGACTGGTTTCCTATCCAGTATGGAACTTTCATTAGAGTCTTTGGCTCGTACAAACCCCTTCATGCACTCCCCAGGTTTGTGACAAAAAAGTTGTTATTGAAAGAATCATGTTACCATATGACCACAGGGTTCTCTAAGACATTGAACAAGGGCGAGAAGAAACCTTGGCCCACCTTCCCTTTCACTATTGGGGCCTATACCATTGAAATATTTAAGGAAGTGTAAGCGGAAGCTGAGTTGATGAAAGGATTTTAATTTGTCAATCTTGGTCATCGAAGGTATGATCCCAAAGGAGTGGTACTAGTACACAACAAGAAGGAAGGATTCAACTGGTCGTACCCACACAAAAAACATTGTCACAAGGATAAGGTCAAGAATTTGTACAATTCCACCAAGAAACTCGGGCCAAGTGAGCAGAAGGAGAAGGAGGACAAGATAGTTGAGCAATCACAAGAAAACATGATCTTACAAGCTAGGTCGGCCTTGCTCAAAAGAAAGAAGGAGAAAAAAAAGACCCGAGGAAAATAGAAAAATCACAAAGGTGATGAGCCAAAAGATCTTTCATATGAGAAAGAGGAAGATGAGGACAGTGAAACCCTAGAAGAGAGAAATGCCACCGTGGCTAAGTAGAAGAAAGAAATGAGGAGGAAGAGGGAGGAATATCGTAAGCAATAAGCAATCACATGAGGAAGGAGAAAATAGCAGTAGGAAGAGGAAAGGAAAATCAAGTAGGAAGAAGAAGAATGTATGAAAAAATAAAGAAGAAGAATGAAGGGCTCGGGAAGAAGAAGAAAGGAAGAGGCAAGAGAAGGAAGAACTTGAGAGGAGACACAAGAAAGAGGAGGAATTCAATAGAAAGTAGGAGAGGAAAAGAAATAGAATATAAGAGGAACAAATGAGGAAAGTAGAAGAATAAAAGATAAATAAGGAAGAAGAGGACATGAAGAGACAACAAGAGGAAATCAACAAGAAAACTGAGCAGGATCTACAACAATAGCAGCAACACCAAGAATTTTATGTGCAGGTTGAGCTGCCTCCATTAGACATTCCTCCATCCATCCCCATCAGCGGACGACACTTTCCCCTCATGGAATTGGGAATTATCGATGAGGCAAAGGAAGCAGTATTGGAGCTCACGAGACTTACTTTTGACCAATTTAATCGTAAGATTATGTAGGAAGGAAGGAATTGTTATGCCAGGATCCCTGCAAAGCCTCTACCCAAGACCATAGAGAAGGAAATCATACTCGATACCATGATAAATCCAAAGATGATTGCTTCGGCCGAAACTGCCTTCGTGACTGTAACTGAGTTAAATGTGGGGAGGATGAGTAAGAAGATTGTAGAACTCCAGGGAAAATTCTACGCTAGAGAAAAAACAACTTCCAGGGCAGAAGAAGATAGAAATAAGCTAAAGGAGGAGAATAAATCCCTACACCTAGCTCACTCTATCATGAATGAGTTGCAAGCATCGATCAAGGAGGAAGTATAGACTCTGGAAGAAGTCATGGCCATGTTCTATGAGGAGATGTTGCAGCTACATTAGACCGTGTCTCCTTTCCTCGCCATATATACTGATACAAAGGAAAATATCGCCATGCTAATACAAGATACCACGGCCATCAACAACATTCATGAGTGGACCAACAAATATCCAGAGGCACTGGAAACATTTCCCACGAAGGATTGGATAACTACCCAAAATGACAAAATCCAAATTCGCATCAAGATCCAATCATGGATAAACTTGCTAGAGATGTGGGCAGGGTTCTCACCTCATATAAACATTTACTGAGTAGGTTGGAGTCTGTAATTGAAGCTCATATATTTCCCTACATCGAGGCAGATGGAGAAATAAGCAAGCATGAAGAAATCCTACATGAAATTCAGGCATTCCTCGATCCTCTTAGGCAGGCTTCAACCATGGAAGACTTACAGGTCACAAAGGAGAACATCACCCGGTATGTGATAGAACCAGTAAGGATGTATACCAAGTTGGTAACTCTATCAAATCAAATCAAGTTCAAGAAAATAACTCTCATATCATATTCCCTTGAGTGCCTCCACAGACATGATGAAGAATAGAAGAAGGTGCTCACGGTGGCCATTGATTACAAGCTTTGGCACACCTACCTCATGGAGCAGTTACATGTGGATGTTCCAAAATTTTATATTACTAAATTGTTAGAATAGGACCAATTTTTTTTGTGCATAACAATATAGGATAGAGTAGAATTAAGTAGGAATGTGAAAGGTCATGAGGTAGTCCAAGAGTCATGGGAAGAACAAGAGTCGCCCTCTTTCCAATAAATATACCCTCATGACACATTGTAAAGGACCTTTAGCTTTGGTCTCAATTTTGGTGTATATGTTTTGAGAACTTGAGATATTCTAGTGAATGCAAGGAGTAATTGTCTATTTCCACTTTCGGATATGATGGAGATCTTGTATATTGGTACCATGGGTATTATCATCTTAATGAAAAATTTCCTATGAGATTTGGTGTGTTTTATTTTGTATGTGTGTTCTTGCGTTGTGGGAATTCTCTTGCAACGCACAGATGGTATATGTTATGTGTTCATTATGTTCATGTCGGTAAATTATTTTATTGATGTCGGCATTTTATCATTATAGATTGGGTGTTTGCTTATGGTTTATGTAGCTATTGATTGTGAACTTATTCATGATTGGTAATTTATTACTTATGCATGTGTGAATCTCATTTAAGGTTTTTCTAACAATACTTTTCTTGAGGTTTATGCTTTGTAATTTTGTTGTTTATATTCATGGCACGTGTTTATTGGATGTTCATAAGTTATTGAATTGCATTTTTTGAAGCTTCATTCGTTACTCTTTAACGGATACACTCTCCTTTGTCCAAGGAAAACCTCAGTCCATAAGATAACAGTTGGGCCTACATACCAGATGGGACTTCTAGGAAAAACGGTGTAGATTCTAAATGGCATCCTGCACTGGGGAGATCCCCTGGCTATTGGTGATACAATCTAGCCTGTCAACAGGTTTTTTCTACTAGAAGGAGGGCCACATGATGGCTAACACTAACACTTGTCCTTGCGCTGAGACTTCCTAGTAAGCTAGAAACCAACCTTGTCTTGCTTCCCCTAAGACACCCCTTCATCCCCCTTTTAGTTCGCCTTTCAATGATCTTAACTTGGGTGACTCTCGACCTTCTCCTCTCATAGACACTCTCGTTGAAGAAGAAGCTCCTCTCTATGAAGTCACATATGAACATATGAGAGCTTTACGCCCTATTACCCGCCAATTCGTTAAGGGCCTTAAGTGCATTCCTGCTACAAGTTCCCTTCCTAACCCGCACACGTGTAAGCCTCACCATACTCGTAAATGCATTTTTGTGAACTCAGTTCTGCATCTTATCAAGATTATTCTAGATGACTATGCAGATGGTGTAGAAAGAATTTTGATTGAGGTTTTGGAGAGTCCCCTTGAATCCAATAGAGAAGGCCTTAGAAGCATGGTTACACGAGGTGATATACAACCATGACAGGAGAATACATGAGGTGAAAACCAACATATGCCTAAAAAAATTTGGGGGCGATGACCAATCGCCTAGGGGGAACCCTCAGGTGTTTCAAAGGTCGAGGGGTAATGAGAACATTAGGAATCGAGTTAACCTGCACAATGTAGATCCCCCCTACAACGAAAGGAAACTTTGATTTCCAAGGAACTGGGGAAATATTGGAAACATCAGGAACTTCAGGGATCTAGGACATATGAGGGTCCCTTGAAGCAACGGCAGAGGACCCCCTCACACTAGTGAAGGATATAGTTCAACAATTGAAAGTGATACGGAAGGAAATTCCAACATCATTATATTTCCACCACTAAGAGTTAATCGTCGCCAACCTTTAGCCTGGATGGTTGATCCAGGTGGATATCGGTGGCCACCCACCTATTCCATTTGGACCCACACCATCAATTCTTGCAGCTTTTCACATTCAACACTACTTACTATTTTTAGCAGGTTTTCCGGTCCTGCACTCCCAGAGCCGTTTTGGGGTCTTAATGATCTAGGTGGATATTGGTGGCCACCCATATATTCCATTTGAACCCCCACCATTAGTTCGTTCAGTTTTTAAATTGCAGCACAACTTACTATTTTAGCAGTTTTTGGGGTCCTGAACTCCGGGAGCTATTTTGAGGCCCTAAACGACGTTTTTTGGGCATCGTTTGTCTAGTGAATATGATTCTGTTTTGGAATCGATATTCGTGGCGAAATTTTTAATCCTTGGATAGATATTTCTAATGATGTATCATGTGCATCAAACGGAGATAGTATGCCGAAGTTACGTCCCTGGGAAGTTGAAACACCAATTTACCCAAACGGGGCCCATAGTTTTGGCGCTTCATCTCCTAGGGTTAGGTTTTTGGACGTTTAGAGTTATCCATTTTTTCTCCATAATTAATAGGCCCTCGAGCCTCATTGTAACATAGTTCAGAGGTCTGTAGCCACCACATATCTTCTCAGAGATTCGCTACCAGCACCCTAGTCATTTTGTTTCCACTATGTCTGTAAGCATATTTATGTTATTTGATATTAATGAAATGACGCATTATTTCCACTGCATCTCTATGTTTATGGTTATTTCTATATTCTGTTGTGTTCCTGCATAAATTTGGATCAGTGGTATCAGAGGGGTTTGCTCCTTCTTTGTTTTTCTTTGCATGTCCCCAACGCGGTCAGGGTATAAGGAGTTAGGGCTCGATCTGGTTGAACCCTTGCAAGATCAGCCTCGCAAACCCCGACGACCTCCCATGGAGGAAGAAAAGAAATACGAGGGACTAGGAGATACACTATTGATGGGAGGACGAGATCAAGGGATAAGAGGTGAAACCTCCAACATAGGATTAGATAGGATTCGAAGTTCTTATCCAAGGTAAATAGTTTTAAAAAATCTTGGAATATTCTGGAAGAGGAAGCTTCGGGATTCTTTTTATTTTTCCTAAATTTATAGAATTAATGAACCACTAACAAGGGAAAAAAATTTGTTGATCAGTGCATGTACATAATGGAGCAACCTGCTGCTAAACACAGGTCCCTAAAGGGCCAAGGTATGTTGGGACTTAAAAACATAGTTTTGAAGCAATCACACTCAGAAACTCAGGGATTTGAAAGAGTCATGATTAGGGCTTTGTGTAGGGATGATTAAAAGGTGTTCATGGATGTTTATTGATCCAGTTTGTAGGCTTATTGACTATATGCGAAAAAATGGCCTATAACAGATTCCCCCCTAAAGCGCAAAGTCAGAAACAGAAGTTGATGACTAAAGTGCTTTACCTTGTGACAAGTCTGGATCAAAAATAATTGGTCGAGATCATTATTTGTTACAATATATTTATTATGATATATTTTTTGAGGGAGGAATACCCATGCTCATAACATAATCTAGCATTACATGTCTAATGATAAAAAATCGTGTCCATTGACGAAAAAGTGTGGATCCATGATTTGATGAATGTATGATCATAGCCAACATGCTTCGTAATCTTGCATTAGTCCTGAAATTCCAGCCTAGATGGATGGAACTAGATCTGGGTTCTTCTATCTTGTTCACTTTATCATCCAATGTACGACTCTAACCATGTGAATAAAGGAATTGAATTCAAACATGGTAGACACCGTCTAATTATCGTCCAATGATGTAAGTCATTAATATATGCAAGAGAAACCACCGATGATGTTAATGGCTCTCAAGGTACAACATTACAATCCGTATGGTGTGCATAAATGATTTGAAGTCAAAAAACACACAAAATTTGTCATCCAAATGCCAATTATGTAAAATTTTCTCTGAGAGCGAGGAAACTTTCCATTGATGTATGTGTTGGCCCTCAATTTTGGTCAATTTTGCTTATAACAAATCCACATAATTTCCATCATATTCCACCTTAGATCATCCATATATGCCTTATTTTGACCTTATTATGCATATTTAGGTAAATAAATTAATTTTTTCAATTTTTAGATATTTTTGTAAAAATTGGGTTTTAAGAGTATTTTTGGACAGAACCGGAAATTCTCGTAATAGCTTCATGGAAGTCATATGTGCAGGACACCTGGGCACGAGATGAGCATAGATTTGGAAATATTAGGAACCACGGATGGAAAATCATCTATTGGTTCGGTCAAATTGAGCTAAAATAGGCCCGGTCAACACTGGTCAAACATGACCTGTTTTTCAGAAATCCCTAGGAAAAAGGGCAGAATTATTATTTTTTGGGGATTTTCCAGATTTTGTGAAACTGAATGGATGAATTTGACCTATATGGATGGGATCAAGATGGATAATAATTTTAGAGACATTATAGCTTAGTTTGTTTATCATTTGTCTATTTAAACCAAGCTTGTGAACATTCAAGTATGGAGAATTTGTATAATTTTATATTGAGACTTTTGAATATTTTGACATAATTTGAGGAACCAGATCCACCTTCTATTTGTTGTTCATGTTGTGGATGATTGATTTAATTTTCTGTAGCTGAGAAGTTCTTCAAGTGTGCAAGGCGAGGGTGGAGGGCCCCCACACCAAGCTAAGTACACTTTTTGGTTAAATTAGCATAATTTTCATGAACTAGTTTTGCTTTAGATTTATTGAGTCATTTAAATGTGTGAAGATTTCTTATGTTTTCTGGATTATTATTAGTTTAATTCTAATTTTCATATGAAGGGACAAACAAGATTTTAAGTTAAATTCTCCTTCTATCTGATCAAGAACAACAACTAAAATTCATCCTCTTTTTCTTGTTTGAGTTATTATTGAATTTCTAGTTTTAATGCAATGGTAACAATGATGGAATAGAATTGTAAAGAAGGAAAACCTAGACCTCTTAAGTTAGTAGCCTATTCTCCTACTTTTTATACATCATAAACTATTGACAATCAGTTATTTGGTTTCTCTTCATGACGGTAGTATTGTGGGAAAGGACAATCAAGATCTCCTAAGTTAGGAGCCTCTTCCCTCACTTATTACATATTGAATCAGAAATTACTTAGTTAGATTTAATATTTGTAATATGCATTTCCATAAATCTTAGAATATAGAATATATTTGTAATATGTGTTTCTTGTAACTTCTATACTTTGTCTTCTAAAATTGACTACATCTGAAATCCATTTATTTTGGACATGCTTCCAAGTTTACAAAATCATATTGATAAGTAAATACTTGTATTAGTTTACCCAATAAATTGACCCAACATTTTTGGCGTCGTTGTCGGGGAAGCATACTTCAATATAGGCAACTAGGAAGATTCAGGGCCAAAAAAAAAAAACTTTATGCCCAGAGAAAGAGATAAAAAAATGTAGATTTACTAAAAAAAATCCCCCAACAATTCAACCACCCATAAGAGTAGGACCATCATGACTAATTACACCAGTTGTTGGGATACCAACTTTAGAGGAATTGGAAGAAAAATAGAGATCGGGACAAAGATTTACTATTATTGAAAGACAAACCTTTTTAGCCTATGAAGTGAAAATAAAACAAACACCAAAATAAACTCCTTTCATAGAAAAACAAAAGGAGACAAGGAGACAAGGAGACCAATTGTTAAACAATTAGAGAAACCAGTTCTTGAATAAATAAAGATAGTTGAGGAAACACCAATTCATCCTCTTATTGAAACATTACAAACAACTGAAATGAAAATGACGAAGGAATGAGAAGGATCTAATATACCAATTATGACTCCATAATAAAGAATCCAATATGAGAGGCAACACAAATAATGGCAGAGAAAAACAGAGGAAGAGAGGAGAATAGAAGCAGAGAGAAAAAGAGAGGAAGATGCAAAAAAATAATATGATAACGAAATACATAATGATATAGAACCAAACAATGATCAAGAAGCTACCTTTGGCTTCCCAATACTAGACACAAGAGCAATCCTAGGAGAAGAAGTGAAAATGAAGAATATTCCACCTTCTGTTTTTCCCAATTTTTATGGAATGTCGACTAAAGATCCTGATTCATTTATGTTTGAGTTTGATATCTTATGTCGTACTTATGGCTACGCATATGACACACATAAACTTCGTCTCTTTCCTGCTACTCTGAAAGCAACAACACTAAAATGGTTTATGGGATTAGGAGAACACACCATTGCCTCTTGGGATGACATGAAGAGATTTTTTCTTAAAAAGTATCAAGCCTATTGCAGGCCTAGAGACTCCAAAGAAGATATTTTCAGAATTTCACAACAAGAATATGAAATTTTGGAAGAGTACTTGGAAATATTCCTTTGCAATAAAAAAAATCCAAATATCAGTCTCTGAATACTGATACCATTCGCACATTTTTTCTTAAAGGTATAAGAGATGAATACCTTGATATTCTCAATGTGATGGGAAAAGGAGAAATCTCAAACTTTCCATTTGATGAAATTGCTGAACTATGTCAAAAATATTCGAAGGGAAGAGCAAAAAGAGGAAAAAGAGATGTTACATCAAGAGCTTCTAAATCTGCAATAGGAGGAGTAACAAGAGCAGAAATAGGAATTTTGTTAGAAAATTTTAAAACTGATCTTTTGAGCAATTTAGGAACAAAAGTTGATATTTTGAAAGCAAAGAAAAAGAAACATGAACAAGATCAAATCTTATCAATCTTTTGTCCTAAGTGTAGAAAGAAACATCCACTAAGAGAATGTCCTTTGGATAGTATTTAGGTGTGTGGACTTTGTATAGAAAATCATTCAACCGAAAATCGTCCAAAGCTTAAATCATTGCAAGTGAATTCAATGGAAGAAGTACAAGGGATTGATTATGTTTACTATATGGCACCAAGGAGACCTTAGCAACCAAGGATTCCTTAGAAATTCTCTCAAGAAATCCCCCAGAATGATCAATATCCTCCTACTTCATGGAATACTTCGATGCCAGGGAAGGCTTGTCCTCCACAACAATACCAAAACCAACCCACACAAGGTTGGCGAGGATATAGTTATGGAACCTAGCCACCTCAACAAATGTATCCTCAACAATACCAACATCCATATCAACAACCATTTCAATATTAACAATTCCAGCAACATCCTCAACTAATGCCATTTCCACAACAAAATCCTGCACCCTTACTAACTCAACCACAACAGCTTCAATTGCCTTCTAACCAACCCCCACCTAGACCAACTCAATTACCATCTCAGCCAGTAGCAAATCTGAGTAAGAAGGTGGAGAGACCAGCATATAATGTGGAAGAAGCAACATATTTTCCTACATATTCTATTCTTCCTATACAAGATTTCCACTTAAGGTCTGGGAAAGTATTACACAAAGATTCTCCACCAATCATAGAAGAACAAACCGAACAAGGAGAACAATCTAAAAAGTATCATCCAGGAAATCAAATTCAGAAGGGAAAAGCTATTATGACTCAAACACCACCTTATCCAGAGAGGTTAGTAGAGCAGAAAATTCCAATTTCTCTTCCTGAATTCGATATTTTGGATGAATTAAAGAATTCCTTTGTTGCAAGCTATCAAAGATATTCCAATTTATGCAAAAACAATACAGGAATTATGTATTAAGAAAAATGGCAGAAAGAAAAGAGATCCACCCACAATCCAAGTCATTGGAAAATTAGCTAGTCTCATGTCTACAAAAACAATTGAAAAATATATTTATCATGGGATACCTATGGTTACCATTTCAATCAATGATTTTTCAGTACCAAACACTTTAATAGATTTGGGAGCAGCTATAAATGTCATGACAACAAAAACTATGAAATATTTTAAATTGCCCAATATTCGACCTACTACTATAATTTTAGAGCTAGCAGATAGATCTAAAGTTGTACCAGAGGGAATATTAGAATACATCATTGTTTCTTTGGATTCATGGGAATATCCTGTAGAATTTCTAATCTTGCAACCAAAAAAAATCTAAAATTCCATCCTTTAATTCTAGGTAGACCATGGTTAGTCACAGTAGATGCCTTCATTGGATGCAAATTAGGAAGTATGATCATAGCACATGAGGATAAAAGGAAATATGTTACACTCTATCCTCCAGCACAATCTCCTTCTTTATTACCATGGCTTGATGAACAACAACAACGAGAAACTCAATATGTTCTAAGTATTAATCAAGTATTTCATTTTAGAGAAGAGGAAGAAAATGAGGATCTAATAGACCTTTTCATCTCAAAACCTGATATTTCGGAGCAGCTAAGAATAACACAATATGAAGCTGCAAATCATCTTTTAAATCAATGTTTTCAGGAAAAATGTACTATTAAATCATTGCAAAATTCATTTGAAAGTATTTTTCCTGGTAACTCAATTACCAATTCACAAATCAAAATCATTGAAATCAATCTTAGAAAGAGTTTAAATATTGGTAATAATCTACAATCATCACAAGAACAATAGGTAATTGCATTATTACAGAAATATTCAAAATATTTTGCCTCAGATTATACATACATGCAAAGAATTCATCCAAAGACATGTATTCACCATATCTATGTTGATGATCATATCAAACCAGTTAGACAACCACAAAGAAGAATGATTCCTATGATGAAATAACTATTGAAAGAGGAACTGCAAAAATTATTACAAGTAGGATTCATCTATCCTATTTTAGATAGTCAATGGGTTTCTCCCTTAGTTGTGGTACCAAAGAAAAATGGAAAATGGAGAATATGTGTAGACTATAGGGAACTGAATAAAGCCACATTGAAAGATCATTTCCCATTACCATTCATTGACCAAGTACTAGATTCATTAGCTAGAAAGAAATTATTTTCTTTCCTTAATGGATTTAGTGGATACAATCATATTAACATAGCATTGGAGGACTAGGATAAAACCACATTTACTTGTTCATAGGGAACATATGCATATAATGTTTTGCCCTTTGGGTTATGTAATGCACCTGCTACTTTTCAAAGAGCGGTCCTTGCAATATTTGCTGATCTAATTCATGAGTGTGTAGAGGCCAACGTGGATGATTTCACTGTATATGGAGGTACATTTGATGATTGTTTGAATAATCTTGAAAAAGTTTTAAAGAGATGCATAGAGACAAACCTATCCCTCGGCAATGAAAAATGCTTTATGATGTTAACTGAAGGGATAGTGTTGGGACACCACATTTCTTCTTTAGGAATCAAGGTGGACCTAGCAAAGATACAAGTCATTGTAAACTTAATGCCACCAACAACACAGAAAGAAGTAAGAAGTTTCTTGGGATATGCAGGATATTACAGAAGATTCATTGAAAATTTTAGTAAAATAGCTCTACTTCTATTCAAGTTACTTGCAAAAGACATTGGGTTTCAGTGGACAACAAATTGTCAAAATGCATTTGAAATATTGAAAGAAAAATTGTCAGTAGCACCCATTCTTCGAGGATCAAACTGGTCATTACCATTTCACATATCTATTGATGCATCTGATACAGCTATAGGAGCATCACTTGGACAAAAATAAAATCACTTTAATTATGCCATATACTTCATAAGAAAAAATTTAACTCCAACATAATTGAACTATACAGTCGCAAAAAATGAAAAGCTAAATGTTGTGCATGCAGTTAACAAATTCAGGCATTATATAACATAATATCAAGTGTTCATTCATACAGATCATTCATCCATTAAATACTTAATGAACAAAGCAATTACAAATGGCAGAATTACTAGATGATTGTTATTAATGCAAGAATTTAATATCATTGTTCTAGATCGACCAGGTAAAGATAATCAAGTAGCAGATTTTTTGTCAAGACTTCATTCACCTGGTGATCCAATTCCTGTTTCAGGAAATTTTCCAGATGAACGTTTATTTTCTATTATAGCTAAAACCCCATGGTTTGTAGATGTATCCAATTATTTATCATCTGGAATATTACCATCCCATTTCACCAATAAGCAGAAAAGAAAAATAATCGGAGAAAGTGCTAAATATAGTTGGGTCAATGGTGACCTCTTTTACACTAGTTCTAATCTATTAATAATAAAATGTGTTAGAGAAGATGAAATTATTGATATTTTGAAAGCATGTCATGACGAGCCATGTGGTGGCCATTTTGCAGACAAATGGACAACATACAAGGTGCTCAAACTTGGCTACTACTGGCCAGCAATCTTCAAGGACTCGAAAGCCTATGTTAAAAGTTGTGACAACTGCCAAAGAACTGGAAGACCTATAATATCAGATGAAATGCCATTGAAACCACAAGTACTTATATGGCCATTTGAACAATGGGCTCTTGACTTTATGGGACCAATTAACCTACCTTCAAATGGAAAGAATTACATTCTAGTGTGTACAAATTATGTTACAAAGTGGGTAGAAGCAAAAGCAGTGGCAAGAGCAATAAAAGAAACAGTGGTTTCATTCCTCTTTGAGGAAATCTTTGTCAGATTTGGAGTTCCGAGACAGATTGTTACAGACCAAGGAACACAGTTCACCTCCAAAAAATTTCAAGATCTTACGGAAAAGTATAAAATCAAACATAGAAAATATACTTCGTACCATCCCCAAGTAAATGGACAAGTAAAATCCACTAATATTATCCTGGAAAATATCATGATAAAAGCAGTGCAAATGAATAGAAAGGACTAGTCAGAAAAGTTAAGAGATGCACTATGGGCATATAGAATTACATGGAAGAATACAACTGGATTCAACCCATATCAGTTGGTATATGGTAAGGAAGTTTTATTACCCATTGAATTTCAAATTCATACATATAAACTTGCAACAGAATTGGGATTGAACCTATCAGAATCACATCAACAGAGATTCATGCAATTAAATGAACTAGATGAAATCAGACAGCAAGTAGTTGAGCATACATCACTAGTGCAACAGCAAAGAATCAAATGGCATGACAAATTTATTAAAAATAATTTTTTTATAAAGGATATTGGGCATTACTTTTTTACTCCAAGTTCAAAGATTTCAAAGCAAAGTTTACAACTCATTGGCTTGGGCCATATGAGATAGAAGAAATCTTTGACAATGGAGCAGTTGAAATAAAAACAATTGATGAAGCAACAATTTCATTTATAGTTAATGGACATAGGGTTAAGGTCTATAATAAGCCCATCAATAAAGAGGAATTTATGAAAAGAGTCTCAACATAAAATAATATTGAAATAATGGAACAACATAGTGATATGCTTTCCTTATTTCCTAAATAAATAAATAAAAATAATAATAATAATAATAAATAATAAAAGAGTTTGGTTGTGAAAATCCAAGAAATTGGCACAATACAAACTCGAATTCATATCGGAAAACCAACTTGTTTGGCGAATATGAATTCCCTATTTTGTTCGACTTTTTCTTCAGTTTTATTTTGCATAAATAATCCTCCAGAATTCCAAGACATGAGGACAAGTCTTAAAATAAGCAAGGGGGGAGATACATAATAAAACTATGCAAATAGATTAAGCAGTTGTATTACAGAAGGGACCAGAAACATCATTAAAATATCATTGCATAAGGGACCTCAAACATCATTCAAATATCATTGCAGAAGGGACCTCAAACATCATTCAAATATCATTGCAGAAGGGACCTCAAACATCATTCAAATATCATTGCAGAAGGGACCTCAACAACATCAATATTCATTAGAAGGGACCTATATCAATATAAAATGTAAAAAGAACATGAAACAACATAATCTACATCAAGAGGATCAAATAAACAGATACAAGCGTCTACAATCCATCAAAATTCATCTTTGAAGTCAAAAGGAACTATCATTATTAAAAGCGTCAAACTAGCAAAGGTCATCATCAACGAGCATTGACATTGAGCTATTATGTGAAAGGAGAAGTATTGTAAGTGTAAAAAAAATGTTCTTAAAACCTTTGATTTTCAAAGTTTTTCTAGAATTGGTAAAACTAATCTAACTTGGATATGCATTCTATTACATTTATCATCCTACATCCTACATTTATCCTACCTACATCCCACATTAAAAACATTACATTAACCTCATCCTACCCTCATCATAATCATATTACATTCAGCGGCTCCCAGCAAGGATGCAAACCAAAGCCTGAACTCTCCGCAGAACGAGGAGAGACAGCATTCAATGGTATTCAACATGGCAGACCAAGTGCGAACTCGGATAATGAAAGCACCTGCAAACTGGAGCCAAAACAGTCTGGGAGAGAGGGGAGACAACAATGTGGGGTATTCGAGGATGCAGAAAAGCGGCTGGCCCTAATGTGTATTCCATCACAAGTTATATCCAATGATGCAACATCTGAAACAAGCGCAGAATAGCGAATTGCAGGTCAAAGCACCGAGGACGCAGAAAGATTTCCAACATTCCAACACCCCTAATAATTATAATAAGTCGGATGATAAAATTAAAATAAGATGATTTTATTTATTTAATTATATTTTTCTGGGTATTTTGTTGGTCGGCCATTTCTTTCTCCTCTTCCATTCCTTCCGCTCATGATTGTATTTATCTCTTCCATCCGCCTCTTTTCTTGGCAGGTTTAGTCCTGATGATGAGTCTTGGTTAGACTCGAAATGTTGACGTAAAAATGGATACTCTGGAGGTTCCGAATCCTCCTCCTCATAACTCACACCATAGAAATCTGCAAACAATCATATTACATTCATTATCCTACCCCCTCATCATAATCCTATTATATTCATTACCCTACCCTACATCCTACATTAAAAAATTCATCATAATCCTACATTAACCCCATATACTCCTACATTATCCTCCTACATAAGAATTTTTACCAAAAATTGAGGCTCAACATTTTTGCCCATAAGGAATTTTTGCTTGCCTACAAAACCAAAAAGAGTTAGTGTCATTATAAGATAATTTTGATTTTGAAATGACTTATGCTTATGGTCATTTCAAAAACAAATTAATGATAAGCATATAAAAATGACAAACATATAAATCTAAAGGCAAATATATGAAATGCAATATGCAAACATGTGAAAAGGAATGAAAAGACAAATGTATGATTGCAAATACATGCAATAGTGGGCATACAAAGAAATGAACGAAGCCATGTTGAATAATGTACATAACAGAATGTGGGTAATGCAAATATTATGGTGATAAGATAAGCATGTAAACCCGTGGAAGGAAGAATGTACATGAAGCAGAGAACGTTGTCAAAATTGTGACACATAGGCAGCCACGAGTACATAAGTCAAAGTATGAGCTCGGAGCGATAAACGATCAAAACACTTTCAAACAAACACACCAAACTATGCGTAATGCTCTCTTTTCACCATCGTAGCACAAACCAAGCTCTGCGTAAGGCTCTCTTCCACCATCACAGCAAGTACTAAGCTCAGAAGGTGAGATTAATTTTTTGCGCTCATACAACAACCACGTGGAAGGAGTAAACAAGCAGGAAAAATGCAAAAATTGAAGAGAATTTTGCATAAATCAAAGAATCCCTGAAAAGAGAATAAATTGCATAAGAAATAGGAAAGGAGATTAAGTAATCTATGGAGAAATAAGGAGGGACACATCAATTTTAACGAGGAGATTGAAGGTCAAGATCTTCTCTGCACCAAGTTGACCGTGCTTCCCAACAAACTCCAAAAATTTCCCAAGAGAAGACGTAAGAATCAATTATGGATTTCTATCAGTAGTTCAACAAATTCCAAGGGTAGTTAAGCTCGATATGTTGGTTAAGATGTGTCATTTTATGCGGGAGTAAGACTTCAATTATGGATTTGAAAACCCTTCCACCATTAAACAGACCTTGCCACCTGTGTCATGAATTAATCTTCGAATATGTTGAGAGGAGTTATAATTAAAATGATATTGTTTAACACAGGAAAATGAGTTATTACTCAGAGACATTTACAATTTTTCTTCCAGATTAGGTATTCTAGCTCGAATCTCGAATTCCTTCATGCTTAATTATGAAATTTGTTACATATGAAAATGCAGAGTCCTATTTTCATACACACGATGAGCAAAAAAAAATTAAACAAAGAAGGGTTTTTCATGGAAAATTTGGAAAAACAGAGATTGAAAATTTGGAATTTCTAATCTTGCAACCAAAAAAAAACTAAGAGTCCATCCTTTAATTCTAGGTAGACCATGGTTAGCCACAGTAGATGCCTTCATTGGATGCAAATTAGGAAGTATGATCATAGCACATGGGGATAAAAGGAAATATGTTACACTCTATCCTCCAGCACAATCTCCTTCTTTATTATCATGGCTTGATGAACAACAACAAGAAGAAACTCAATATGTTCTAAGTATTAATCAAGTATTTAATTTTAGAGAAGAGGAAGAAAATGAGGATCTAATAGACCTTTTCATCTCAAAACTTGATATTTCGGAGCAGCTAAGAATAACACAATATGAAGCTGCAAATCATCTTTTAAATCAATGTTTTCAGGAAAATTGTACTATTAAATCATTGCAAAATTCATTTGAAAATATTTTCCCTGGTAACTCAATTACCAATTCATAAATCAAAATCATTGAAATCAATCCTGGAAAGAGTTTAAATATTGGTAATAATCTACAATCATCACAAGAACAACAGGTAATTGCATTATTACAAAAATATTCAAAATATTTTGCCTCAGATTATACATACATGCAAGGAATTCATCCAAAGACATGTATTCACCATATCTATGTTGATGATCATATCAAACCAGTTAGACAACCACAAAGAAGAATGATTCCTATGATGAAATAACTATTGAAAGAGGAACTGCAAAAATTATTACAAGTAGGATTCATCTATCCTATTTTAGATAGTCAATGGGTTTCTCCCTTAGTTGTGGTACCAAAGAAAAATGGAAAATGGAGAATATGTGTAGACTATAGGGAACTGAATAAAGCCACATTGAAAGATCATTTCCCTTTACCATTCATTGACCAAGTACTAGATTCATTAGCTGGAAAGAAATTATTTTCTTTTCTTAATGGATTTAGTGGATACAATCATATTAACATAGCATTGGAGGACCAGGATAAAACCACATTTACTTGTCCATGGGGAACATATGCATATAATGTTTTTCCCTTTGGGTTATGTAATGCACCTGCTACTTTTCAAAGAGCAGTCCTTGCAATCTTTGCTGATCTAATTCATGAGTGTGTAGAGGTCAACGTGGATGATTTCACTGTATATGGAGGTACATTTGATGATTGTTTGAATAATCTTGAATTTTTTTTAAAGATATGCATAGAGAAAAACCTATCCCTATGCAATGAAAAATGCTTTATGATGTTAACTGAAGGGATAGTGTTGGGACACCACATTTCTTCTTCGGGAATCAAGGTGGACCTAGCAAAGATACAAGTCATTGTAAACTTAATGCCACCAACAACACAGAAAGAAGTAAGAAGTTTCTTGGGATATGCAGGATATTACAGAAGATTCATTGAAAATTTTAGTAAAATAGCTCTACCTATATTCAAGTTACTTGCAAAATACATTGGGTTTCAGTGGACAACAAATTGTCAAAATGCATTTGAAATATTGAAAGAAAAATTGTCAGTAGCACCCATTCTTCGAGGACCAAATTGGTCATTACCATTTCACATATCTATTGATGCATCTGATACAGCTATAGGAGCATCACTTGGAAAAAAATAAAATCAGTTTAATTATGCCATATACTTCATAAGCAAAAATTTAACTCCGACAGAATTGAACTATACAGTCACAAAAAATGAAAAGCTAGATGTTGTGCATGCAATTAACAAATTTAGGCATTATATAACATGATATCAAGTGTTCATTCATACAAACCATTCATCTATTAAATACTTAATGAAAAAAGCAATTACAAATGGCAGAATTACTAGATGACTGTTATTAATGCAAGAACTTAATATCATTGTTCTAGATCGACCGGGTAAAGATAATCAAGTAGCAGATTTTTTGTCAAGACTTCATTCACATGGTGATCCAATTCCTGTTTCAGGCAATTTTCCAAATGAACATTTATTTTCTATTGTAGCTAAAACCCCATGGTTTGTAGATGTATCCAATTATTTATCATCTGGAATATTACCATCCCATTTCACCAATAAGCAGAAAAGAAAAATAATCAGAGAAAGTGCTAAATATAGTTGGGTCAATGGTGACCTTGTTGGAAATGTTGTCATTGATGGCAAAGGAGGTAGCAAAGACAGAGACAGGAAAAGGAGGCAGCAAAGACAGAGACAGGAAAAGAGGGCAGCAAAGATAGAGACGGGCAGAGGAAGCAAATATAATAGAGGCAGAACCGTTATCAGAGGCAGAGGCAGAGGCAGAGCCATTATCACAGCAGTAAAGGCAGAGGCAGAGCGATAGAAGCAGCAGTGGGAGAGAAAAGGAGAGGAGTTTCTGAAATAAAGTCTCTGTGTTAATAATTGTTTCCAGTTAAACAATTTGTGTGCTCGTTGGCCATTGTATTTCCTCGAACTGTTAATTATGAAGAAATTGTTTAATAGTGAGACGATTATACGCTGGTTCCGTGTGGAATCGTTGAATGTGGGAGTTGTATAAGTCCGCATTTCTCTGTCTATTTCCCTGTAATTTTTTGGATAAACCCTGTGAAGAAATCCCGTGTGTAGGCGAGGTCTGGTAATAATGGTGAATCTCGCTTTACAAAGAGATGAATTCATTTACTGTTAATTGAAGTTCGGAACCCTGACCTGAGTTAATGAATTAAAGGGAGAGTGTAACCCGACTTAACCGTGGGTTGATCACCGTACCGAAACCACGAACGGATTGCAAAGGCGGATTGCCCATATCGTACCTCTTTTGGTGAATAAGTGGTATTTCCTGGTTGGGGAGCGATTCCATAGAGTGTTCGACGGGTGGCAAAGTGGACCCCCGGAAAACCACCGTTTAAACCACGCCATCGCACGTTATCGTTCGTACCAGGACGCCGAGCGATATTACCGTGTGCCGTTGATTTGGGAAGGGGCCATCGAACGGTGAATGCATGTTGGATTTGCCTGAAGTTTAATAAAAGAGCCCGGATCATATCGACAACGATCAACGGTGTAGATTCATTGCGGGAGGGGACGAGCCAGGGATTGTCGTCGTACTCATGAGCCTCCGCAATGACGTCATGGGGCAATTGATCGTAGAGGTGGGGTCTAGAGCCAAAGGTTTGTTATAAGCCATTTATTCAAAAAGTGTGGAGTATTAATATAAAGTGCGAAGGGTTATAACTTTAGCCCTAAAGTTCGGAGATAATATATATAAGCCGGGAGATAGAATTAACGTTCGAAAGTTGTGAAAATATTTATTTGTCAATTTCTTTGAAATTGGTAAATAAATTAAAAAGAAGATCAGAGCCACGCTATAGTTGACCAGCTCTCCTTGGGGCTGAATTTCAGTTTTGTTGCATCATTTGTGAATTTATATATATACATGACGATATATATATTTATATACTGTGCTAAAATCGAAACATATATGTAATAAGATTGGGTTTACTACAAAAGCCTGAAGATTGGGTTTATTACAAGAGCTTGCAAGAACGAAAGAACTAGAGACAGCGGCAAAAATATGGTACAAAATAAAAAGGATCAATTGAAGTTGTAATGTGAGTTTCAAACCATTATGTTTAAACTCATATATGAACAAAGAATGTAGACAGGGAGCCCGAGAACAGAGATGGTATTGAACAGACATCGCCCAGATTCATATGTATTTAAGAATAAAACCTGAAAAGCAGTTATATATGTAGTTGGTGCACACAAGTGCAGTGAACAGATGAATAGACACATAGATATATAGAATAGTCACTCAACAGTAGCAAAAGAGACAAATCCAGTAAAGCCAAGGGTCAGAAAAGGAGTTGAATCGTATTGAAATGTGTAACTGAAAATGTAAATATTTTTTATTTATATTGTTTGTGATGCAAAGGCAAGTATCCTAAGGAAAAGACAAAATCCCACTAAAGCATGGAAATTTGTACATATTGTTATAATTTTAAAAATGAGTTGGATAAAGGAATAAGAAGACAAAAGCCAAAGAGTCATGACAGTTCACTCCAAATTCTTTGTGAAATACAAACATTCATGTGAGGAACTCTATAAATAATATCAACTGGATATGCATAAGTGAGGTTAGAGAGAGAAAATATAGAGAATGCAGAGTATAAAAGAGTGAGGTAGAAAAGATTAAGAAAAGAAGAGCAGAAAGAGATGCTACATAACAGAGCTGATATCTGAGGTAAATCAGCAAACATTCAGTTTGATAAATTGAGGAAGTTAAGAACTTCTGGATACGACTTGATAGCATTGGAGTTGTGTTTGATTGGGGTTGGAGCCTCCTGTAGGTTGGTGCCTGCATAAAATTGAAGGGAGTTGGAGCTTCCTTGCAAGTTGTAGCTTGCAGAATTGAGGTTGGAGCTTCCTGTAGGTTGGTGTTTACTTGAGAAAAGCGTTGGTGAGATCCTTTATCAAACAATAATATGTGGTTTTATCCCTTTATAGGTTTCCACTTATATCTGGTGTCTCTTTGCATGATGTTTATGTGTTGATGTGGTTTATCTCATCTGCTCAATACTTGCTGCTCTCATATTAAATCTACTATTACATTATATTAATACTTGTTGATCACATTCTAAGACTACTCACATATTAAGTTGAATATGAAATGAAGGTGTAAATAAGTTTTAATGAAAAAGTTTTAAAAGTCCATGAATGTGTTAAATTGATTCACCCCCCCCTCTTAGTTTAACTAAGGGTTCAACAGACCTATTTTATACTAGTTCTCATCTATTAATAATAAAATGTGTTAGAAAATATGAAATTATTGATATTTTGAAAGCATGTCATGATGAGCAATGTGGCGGTCAATTTATAGATAAGCAGACAACATACAAGGTGTTCAAACTTGGCTACTATTGGCTAACAATCCTCAAGGACTCAAAAGCCTATGTTAAAATATGTGACATGTGCCAAAAATATGGAATACTTGTAATATCATATGAAATGTCATTGAAATCAGAAGTACATATAGAGAAATTTGAACAATGGGCTCTTGACTTTGTGGGACCAATTAGCCCTCCTTCAAATGGAAAGAAGTACATTCTAGTATGTACATATTATGTTACAAAGTGGGTAGAAGACAAATTTGTGTCATGAGAACCAAAAGAAAGAGTGGTTTCATTACTCTTTGAGGAAATCCTTTTCAGATTTGGACTTCCGAGGAAAATTGTTATAGACCAAGGAGCACAGTTCACCTCCAAACATGTCCTAGATCTTACAGAAAAGTATAAAATCAAACACATAAAATCTACTCCGTACCATCCCTAAGAAAAAGAACAAGTAGAGTCCACTAATAAAGTCCACGAAAATATCATGACATAAATAGTGCAAATGAACAGAAAGGATTGGTCAGAAAAGTTAAGAGAAGAACTAGTTGCATCCAGAATTACATGGAACAATACAATTGGATTCAACCCATGTCAGTTGGTATATGGTAAGGAAGTTCTGTTAACCATTGAAATTCAAAGTCATACATATAAAATTGCAGCAAAATTGGGATTGGACCTGTCATAAGCACAACAACAGGGAGTCTTGCAATTAAATGAACTAGATGAAATCAGATAACAAGCAGTGGAGCATACATCACTAGTGCAACAAAAGAGAATGAAATGGCATGACAGATTTATTAAAATAATTTTTTTTATAAAGGAAATTGGGCATTACTTTTTGACTCCAAGTTC